>JAULJZ010052796.1:0-13930 GCA_032270985.1 Heliamphora pulchella
GCTGGTGGCTGGTGGCTGGTGGCTGGTGGTTTAGGGTTAGGGTTTGGGGGCTGTGGCTGGAAGAGAGAGGTTAGGGTTATCAAAAATCCGGTGGCTCTGATACCATGCTATCAAACTGGGAATAATGAGAAGCTATATCCTTAAAGATAGGCGAGACTCTTTATTTATAATAAAGCTAGGCAACATTATTACACCCATACACCCACACACACTTGATAATAAATATATAATAATAAACAAAATAAAGCTAACATTGAAAACCATTTTAAAGTCTTTGTAAAACTGAAAGTGTTTTTAGTAACCGCACTTTCAAGTGTATATTTTTCATTATTTTCATTAGTTTATTTAATATATTATATTAAGCCAACTTAATTAGAAAGCGAGTTTATCAAAAAATCTTCAAAAAAAAAAATGGCATTGCTAACAACGTTTTTGTACATAAATTGGAAATAAAGTTAAACCACTATATCATTAATAAAGTATTAAAATTAACGTACAAAGGTCATTGAGCCCATAGCATGTAGCCTAATGTTGCCGTGACGGTTGAATTTTGTATACCTCTAAGAAGATCTGGGATTCTGTTGCTAACTCCTTACACCTGAGTAATATTTCTCATGTCTATGAGATCTATGAGAAATATTTCACCACAATGCAGTCTGGGAAGTGCTTGCTTAAGTATAACATCACTCTTAAAAATCTTTTGAATCAGTTGCTATGACTTCACACAGCAACATCCCCATTGAAAGGACTTTGTGATTGCATTCTTGCTTTTTGGCTTGGATATTGAGTTATGCGGTTTCAAAGATTAGATCCTTGCCAGTGAGACCTTACCTAATGCCTCTATATACATTCTCAATTGTTACATATCATCAGGCTACTCATCTACTGTGCCTTGATCTTCTTCTATTTTCGAGTCCTCTATCTTAGTTTCTAGTAGTGGCGCTCGTGGAAGTGCTCATGGTGCTGACGTGGTGGGCATAGCAGTTGTGGTGGTCACACAACTAGCCGTGGTGATAGGAAGTGATGACTGTGGGAGAACCAACCATACCAAATCTTACTGTTGGTAGGAGCATGAGAAACCAAGTTATGCTCATCAAGTAATCAATAGTGTTCTACAGTCTCACTCTTTGGCATCTTTGGCTCCTTCTGATTAAGCGGCTGTTGTGGCTCCTATTTTTGATTCTCATAATGCACTCACCACTCAACTTAGCGACCTTGTTCGGGCATTGTGTACTACTTATGCTTCTTCCATTTCCGTTGCTATTTTAGACGATTCAGGTATACTGCATGTACAGTGCTTTCGCCTTCTTCATGGATTGTGGATTCCAACGCTAGTGCTCATATGTATGGTAATTCGTTCTTTTTTTCCCCCTAATTTTAGCCTTATTTAGAATAATAATATTTTAGCTCATGGCTCCTATCGTCCCATCCGTGGGAAAGAGGTTCTTCGCCCCCATCCTTTATTTACACCATAGTCTCTATGTTCCCAAAATTTCCATCAATTTGCTTTCTGTTAGTCCATTGAATAAAATTTTAAATTGCTCTATAACCTTTTCTCATTCTTCTTGTGTTTACATGGTTTGCAAACCAAGAAGGTGATTGGTTCAAGGCATGAGAAGAATAACCTCCACTTTCTAGATATCGATCGAGTGTCTTCCTACATATCATTTGCCTTGAGTGCTTTTGTTCCTCCTTTTCAGTGGCATTTTCAGTTGGGTACCCATCTTTGGCGTTAAAGTTAGCGATTCTTTTTTTGGGTTCGTTGTCTAGCTTAGAATGTGAAACTTGTCAATTCAGCAAACATCACAATGGCTCTTTTTCTTGTAGTAGTCATGGTCGTCAGTTTGCATCTTTTGATGTAATCCATACTGAAATTTAGGGTCCTTCTTGAACTTTTAGTACTAATGGATATCTCTATTTTGTTATCTTTATTAATTATTACTCTCGTATGATTTAGTTATTTCTAATGAAAAACAAATATGAGTTGCTTCTTATTCTCACCAAGTTTTATAATGAGATTTTTACCCTATGTAACAAACACACCAAAATCATTTCGATCTAATAATGCTTTAGAATTTATGCAATCTATTGTTGACTCCTTTTATATTGCTTGTGGTATTATCCATCAAATCAGTAGTGCTCATATCTCTCAACAGAATGGTGTGTCTGAGTGCAAGCATAAACACTTGTAAAATGTTGTGCGTACCTTGTTGTTCCACATGTAAGTCCCAAAACGTTTTTTGGGTGGTGTTGTTCGTACTACATGTCATCTCATTAATTGTATGTCCTATGTGGTTTTGAACCATAAGCAAGTTTTTTTTCTTATTATACATTGGTTCTGTGCTCCTTTCTCTTCTTCCTTGAGTGATCGGTTGTATTACTTTTGTTCATGCTCTTGATCTAGGTCTTCATAAGTTATCTCCTCAGGCTTGTAATATTGTTGTTACAATCTTGAGTCTCGTTGATATTTTGTTAGTGTTGACGCCACGATCTTTGAGTCGACTTTCTTCTTTTCTTCTTCTCTTCAGGCTTGTAATAACGTCGTTATAATCTCGACCTGTCTTCTCAGCTCCTCATGCTCTTTCGGACTCATTCGGTAATGGACTCTATTGGACATGTTTGAACTAGGCACCAAATCAATTCGGTGTTAAATATCTCTTAGTGGTGGTAACCCCTCGAGAAGCTCTTTTTGGAACACATCACTAAATTTTGTCAACAAAGGTTTAACCAATTCGAGAACGGATTCAGAAATCTCGAAACCTTCCTTGCCAAATCTTGTCGATATTTTGTTAGTGTTGCCGTCACGTTCTTTGAGTTGACTTTCTACTTTTCTTCTTTCAGTACAGAATTATCTTCCGACCTTATCTGTTATGGTGAGAGGGAGTTTACCACTCCTATGCTTCCTCTGTCAATCGCTCTTCCTATGCAGGTACCTACTTTTTACAAGCGTATCAACGATCTTAGGGTTGACCTATTGTGTCTTATAGCCCGAACAAATCTTCTTCCTCATGTGCAGTTCCTCCTTTAGCTGATGAGGAGCCCATTGTTTTGCGATGAGGTAAACATACTTGTACTTATCCTGCTATTGCTCAGTATGTGTCATATGTCATGTATCTCCTTGTCTTCATTCCTTTACTTATGCCTTGTTCACTGTTTCTATTCCCTCTTATAAGCAGGTTATATCATTGTTTGGATGAAAACATACCCCATGCCATGGATGAGAAAACAAGAGCTCTATTTAAGAATTAGACGTGAGAGTTTACCTATATTCTTCTTGGAAAACAAACAACGAGTTGTCGTTGGGTGTACGCAATTAAATATCATCCAGATGTTTAGTTAAGAGACTTAAGGCACACTTAGTGGCCAAAGGGTACACTTAGACTTATAGTGTTGATTATTTAGAACCGTGGCTCGTCTTTGTCCTTTTCAAACCTTTTATCTGTGGGGTTAGTTGTTTTTGGTCATTATACTAGCTTGACATCAAGAATACATTTTTTTACGGTAACCTTACGGAGAAAGTGAATATAGACCAATCTCCTAGGTTAGATTGCCTTTGTGAAAATCTTGTCTATTGCTTGCGTAAAGCTCCATATGGTCTGAAACAATCTTCCCGTACTTGGTTTGGTCGCTTTAGGTCTATTGTGCTTGACTATGGCTTTCAGCGGTCCTCTACGGATCATCTTGTTTTTTTTTTTTTCCATCACTTCTCTCATGGCATCCTTATATTGATTGTTTGAATTAATTGTCATTATTTTAAGTGATGACTCTAATGGTATTGTTGTCTTCAAGCAGCATTTAGGTCAAACTTTTTACACTAAGGACTTGGGCGTTCTTAGAAAATGCCCTTAGGACTTGGGCGTCCTTCACTACTTTCTTGGGATTGAGATTGCTCGTTCCTCTTAGGGCATTTTCTCTCACAACAGAGGTAAGTCTTTGATGTTTTATATGAGACTGGCCTTCTTGGTGCTCGACTTGTTAATACTCTTATGCATTCAAAAGTTAAGCTTGGCACTGATTCTAGAGATCTCTTTTCTAATGTTGGATGTTATCGTCGGCTTCTTTGCAAATTAATTTAAGTCATCTTGATATTATTTATGCAATTGGTGTGTTAGTCAATTTATGCATACTCCTCGTCGATCCCACTTTGATGTTGATTGTCGAATGGTGAGTAATTTGAACAGTGCTCCAATCAAGGTTTGCTCTATTGGCCTTCGTGTTCTTTGTCTGTAGTTGGCTATAGTAATGCAGATTGGATGTCACTCTGATTAACGGTCTACTTTTGGTTATTGCGCCTTTGTTGGCGGTGATAGTGCTTAAACGGAGTATCGTGGTATGACCCATACTTCATCTGAGTTGTTATGGATTTGCTCTCTTCTTCTGGACTTTGACGTTCATGTTTCTTTAGATGCAAATATTTTGTGATAATCAAGTTGCTATTTTCATTGTTAATAACTCCGTTTTCCATGAGTGCACTTTGGATATCGAGATTGATTGTTACTTCATTCATGATATATTAGAGAAAGCAAATTGCCACTCCGTACATCCTCTTAGAAAATCATTTGGGCGATATTTTCACGAAACCTTTACCTCGTTTCTCTTTTCAACAGTTGTATTTTAATCTAAGGGTGTTTGATCTCTATACTCCGACTTAAGGAGAAGTGTTAAATTTATTTTATTCTTTTATTTTAACTTAAAGGGTATCCTTGTAATGTAGTTTTCTTTTATCTTAATATAAAATTTCAAAAGTAAAGGGTGTCCCTAAACCTATTTCTCAGTTCTCTTTCTTCTCCTCTTTTTCCTCTTTCATCCTTTCATCTTCTTCTCTTTAACTTTAAAACTCTAGACTTTAGACTTTAACTCATCTGCTTACCGAGGGATGGGAGCTTCTTTTTCTTTTTTTTTTTGAAAAAAAAAATGGAGTGTCACGACCCATTTTAAAATATGGCATACGTGACCGGCCAGTGAGTCAAAACCCACCAGAGTTCTCTTTAAATTCCTTAATTTTCTTTCATCATCTTGTCTCATAATCATGTAATGTATAAAACTCATGGAACACATCTGAATATAGAAAGACTCTTATTAAAGACATTTTCATTTGACATATTCCATGGAGTGTAATAAACCCCACTCTGATACCATGTAAAAATGTCGTATTCAACTTAAAATCTTAACCTTTTAAACTTTTGGGCTGAATACAAAGTTTCTACAAGATCAATCAACTTCTTAAAATCACTATAAGCAACATACCTTCAGGAATGAAGTCCACAGGGCTGAGAATGTAAAGAGCACTTGCTAATATCTGCACACAAGAAACACAGGAAAAAACTGAGATTTGTCGATGACTAGAATATTAAACAGTAACTGAAAGTTGATGGCAATGTATCTTGAATGTATGTTCAATATAGCATGGAAATGATGCAATATTGATACAGTTCCCTAACCTTATATTATTTGATTAAGGATAACTATAAACAATTAACAATATAAGTAAGGGTAGAATGGGAAATAATGTAAAACAACAGTTCAAATTAGCAACTTCCATTAAAACTTTCTAACAGTCGACTGACGAAAGGGTAATGTGAAATACAAAAGTAACGCAGAAGGGATGCCAGTCTAATTTTAGAAACTTAAGGGGAGCTTGTCCATATTTTATATCAACCTCAGGGGAGGTCAATCTAATTTCCTAAAATTTCTAATAGCATCTAATAGTTGCCCATTTAAGCTGCATTTGCATAAGGTGCAATCACATATTGGTGACTTACTGAACATATGAAACTGCATAACCTTTGTCTACTGTATCATTGGCAAAAGTAACAGAAACTTTTAAGCTTAATTCTAACACCCCATCCCAAAAGAAAATAAGATAAAGAAAAAGGAAACGAAAGAAATAAAAAGAAACAAAAAGAAATAAGCACCACAACAATAACAGAAATGACAATTATGTAAAAACAAAATAGCTCACGACTCCTTTTCACAAGTGAAATCAACTCATGAAGTGCGAAGTTTAAAACTGTAGTGCTAGATGCTACTGTACTTGCTTGCTTGAAATCAAGTAATCAACTTAACTGCCAAACAGACACGAGCTCTGACAGCAAATGGAATAGATCTTTGGGGATTCAGTATCTCTCGTAATAACCTCCTGAGGAGGAAAGGAAGGTCTTGCAATCTCTGTCAAATGAAATCATCTTTGACAAGTCAACTTAAAATAATTTGCTTCATGTTTTCGAAATGTAACTGAATTTGTTATACATGATGAAAGGTAAAACTATTATTTAAGTCATCATCTTAAATTCTTGATGCTAGAAGAACATAATAAATCTTACAAGATCAAGGCTTCTCTTGAGAAAGTTCCACAAAGATGACTTAGAAACTATCACCATAAAAAAATCAGCATTTAAAAAGAATGTCATTCTATTAAATTTGGATACTAGAATAATAATTTCAACCCAAACAGAGATCAGAGCTTAGAGAAAGGAGGATTCATACAAAAAGGTTAGAAATTGAATGCTAAAAACTTTAGCAAATACATGCTTATGCGGAGTCACTATCTCAACACTCAAATTCTATTTTCCATTGCCAATGTCATTATCTCAAAACTACAACTACTAATACTTCAGATCTGACAAAAAGACCAACACCATTTGAATAATTAAAACAAAATAATCCAGTCTTCCAGTCAATTTTATTGTTCCAAAACAGAATATATCTTAGCAACTGCTGTATTTGTATTAACTAAGAGTTTGATGGGTAACTGCATCCAAATTTCCAAGATTTGTTTTCAACTTATGTTTAGTGTTTACCACGAGTTTTGAATATACATTTGGCCAACCATGATTTAACCTGCACCTCCCCCTTTTCTGCTGGTTGGAAAGGGGGGAATGGGTTGCAAGGTTGGGAGGAGCATTGAAGCAAACAGTCGGGCGACTATATTGCGATAACAGTAAAGCATCAAACTGGAAATATAGCCAAAACGATAATGAGAACATAAGCTAACAATTGAACGCAAATTGATGTAAGCTGGATAAAAAGGTTTGGCCATGCTATCAAAAATTTATGTGTGCGCGTGTGTGCGCTTGTGATGAAGGATATAGTTTAAGCTAAAGGTCAAGCGAGGATGTGAAAGGCCCTACTTCATGCAGTGAAAAATGGTGATGGTTTCGGACAGGCAGAAAATTTAGGCCGGCTTTTAAGGCAATGGAACTTCATGCTGTTAGAGCAACTCCAGCAGTGTATTATTTTCTTTCTTATATCCACACAACAAAATTGCACTTCATATAAACTTGCTACATGTTTCCAATAATATTCAGTATTTTTTTTGTCTTAAAACTCCAGTTAATGCTTTATCAAAAGTGCACTTTACGAATTGGAAGTAGATATGTTGGATAGTTTGATATACATTGTTGGGCTCATTTCTTAATAGTTTAAGCTTTTGGAACAATTGGTGACTTAACATAGAAGAATTTGATGCACCTTTGTGGTGTTGTGTCCTATTTCTACTTTGTGGACATGTTATTTCTACTTTGTGGACATGTTAGAGGTTGGTACGGTTTCTACTTTCTCCTAACAGTGAGAAGTGGATTAAGTCGTTCAAGACACTAGGTGATAACCCATTTCTCAAGATTAGTCCTGTTAAATTGGATGGCATCAACTATTTGATTTGGCTGCTCTTTTAGTTTGGCAATCCCTGCTCTTGGTCTGATCGTTTATATCACAGGAGCAACCAGGCCAAACATAGATTGTCTTGCACATAACCAATGGAATTCAGAAAATGCGCTGATCAGGTATTGGTTGCTTAATTCATGCAACCCACTGTCAATCATAATTTCTTATTACTGGACACAACTTACAGGGTTTGGTCTGCTGCAGGTTAAAAGGGGTAATATGCACTGACTAATGAAATTGGGAAGAGGATTAGTATGCTGGACTAGGAGGATAGGCTCATGTGGAAATACTATGCAGTGTTAAGTAATTTCGTGGTAGGAGCTTAACTACTATCACAACTTTCAGTCTGATTGTTCTAAACTTCTAATAATAAAGCTATTGTTTACACACACGGTAACGAAAGAGCATTTTTATGACTTTCTTTCTGGCTGCTATGGATTTTGTAGATTCTTTGAACTTACCATTAGGCCTTATGATCGTTTTGAGTGTATAGGCCTTTTGAGCGTGCAGTCTTTTCATGTTAGTTTTTTAGGTTATTATGGTATAACCTCCTTTACCCTCGTTGTATGTGTATTTGAAGCCTTTTCACTTATTAATGAAATTTACTTTACCTACCAAAGAAAAAAAATAAGGTTAGATCAGTTCTTAACAACCCTGCTGGTGCATTGTCAAGTCTTAAATTATAAGAATGCGAAGTGGGTTGTTACATAGAGTCGGGCATGAGAGTTTGTAAAAGTATGTGCCTGTCAAATTCATCTAATATGCAAATTCATCTAATATGTGCCTGTCAAATTCACTTTTATGACTTTCTTGCCGGCTTCTATAGATTTTGTAGATTCTTTGAACTTACCATTAGGCCTTATAATCATTTTGAGTGTATAGGCCTTTTAAGCGTGCAGTCTTTTTATGTTAGTTTTGAGGTTATTATGGTATAACCTCCTTTATCCTCTTTGTATGTGTATTTGAACCCTTTTGCTTCTTAATGAAATTTACTTTACCTACCAAAGAAAAAAAAAGGTTAGATCAGTTCTTAACAACCCTGCTGGTGCATTGTCAAGTTTTAAATTATAAGAATGCGAAGTGGGTTGTTACATAGAGTCGGGCATGAGAGTTTGTAAAAGTATGTGCCTGTCAAATTCATCTAATATGCAAATCCAAGGACATAGGGACACGAGTCACGACAAAACCTTCATATTTCTCCGGCACCAGATGGTTTTACCATAGATATTTTTGAAGATTGTTGGCAGTGTGTGGAATTTTTCGAAAATGAGACTATTAATGCTCAAGACCAGGACTTCAACTGTTTGATCCATAAAAAGGAGAATTCTCATAGAATTCAAGGATTTCAGTCCCATTAGAATAGTTATATCATTTTTTTTTTTTTTTGGTATCATTTCCACCATTTCCGTTTATCAAGGAGCTTTTATTATGAATCGTAACATTTTAGATGTTTTGGCGATAGCTAAGGAGGCATTTGAGGACTATAGACTTTGGTGACAAGGGGTTATTTTGGAGGCAGAATTTGAGAAAGCCCATGACCACATGCTGTGAGGGGCTTTGGATTTTGTTATGAAAAAAAAAAATGATTTCGAGAAAAGTGGAGGAGTGGATAACGGTTGTCTTGCTTCTTCCAATCTATTGGTCGTTTTTAATTGAAAGGGGTGAGATATTTTCAAACAACTACAGGACTTAGACAAGGATAATTTTTCCTCCATCTCATCCTACTATTGTAGTTGGTGTGCTGAGTAAATTGGTGTGCTGAGTAAGGAAGCGGAATTTATTAGATGATTTAATTACAGCCTCATAGGTAGGAATAGCGTTTCAGTGTTCTATTTACAATATGCAAACAAAATTATTTTATTCTCTTCTAAAGAGGATGATAAAAGGGTTAATTTGCTTACACGTTCAAACTGTTTTCTGCTTTCAAGGTTAACATACCAAATAGCTCTATCAATTCAATTCCCACTAGTAGATAGCATAGTAATGAAATGATTCGCGGAATGGTAGGAGTCGCACCAAGTGAGGATAAGTTGAGAGAAAATAGATTAAGATAGTTTGGACACATACAACGTGCGCATGTTAGACTAAGTGATGTATTAGTAAATAAAAGTGACAAAATCATGGGTAATGAAATATTAGGGGGAGGAATAGACCTAAATTGACATGTGATGCGGTATTAAGAAAAGATATGAATTTATTGAAATTAACTGAAGATATGACTCTTAATAGAGCAGAATGGCATTAAAAAATTCATGTAGCCAACCCGATTAATTGGGGCAAAGGCTTAGTTTGGTTCAGTAGATAGCATAGATTGACAGGGTTACTGGGTTGCACCATCGAATCTTAAGGTCTTTGGCAATAAAGTATATATGGTTTCCTCTGGGTGAAAATCAAGGAATGATGTTTTTTGGCCCTGAAAGAGAAGATCGGGATGAGGTTAGATGGGTTTTGAAAAAAACATAGTAATCCCCAAAAGGGAAAGGCTTATCTTGGTCCAATTGGTTTTTGCCTAGTGTACCCATCTACCTAATTATCCTTGTTTAAAGTCTCAATAAGTGCGATAAATAAGATTGAGAAAATAATGAGGGATTTTTATGGTAAGATAAGGATGAAGGGAGAAAAGATCATTTGTTTAGTTGGAATGGAGTTTCCCTTCCAAAATGGGAAGGCACATTTTGGGCCACGATGTACAGAAGAAGATTGCAAATTAGCTTTTAGGAGAATTATGGAGAGGAGATTTTTCATTAGCTAATTTGATTTGCATTTGTAATGTTTATCTAAAAGAACAATATGGGAATTTTTTTTTTTAGGGGGGGTGGGGACGTTGTGACATCGACCCGTGCGGGCAAGTGATAAATGGGAAACATAGAAACAATTGATATCATAGGCTGGTCAATTTTGGGTAAGTTCCGGGGTTGTCACTAGTTCATTAAATTTTAAGAGATTTTTAAGCCCCTTTGAGGTTGTCTGATGCAACCTTTAACCCTAGGTCTGATGTATGATTGTTGCTGCAATGTTCTACTTTGCTTTAATTTTCTGCTCCTTATTGGGTCTAAAACCCCTCAAACAGATCCCAGTCCCCCCATACTACCTTCAAGACTCTATTTCACATGAATTAATAATTTTTTTGTTCTTGGGAAGGGCATTAAATTTTCATTCTTAATTATGTCAACTATAGCTTAGAAAATCAACCTAAAACATCCATAATGCTGTTCTCCTGGTACTGGTCCTGGTCTTGGTCCTGGTCACACACCCAGAAAACGACCACAGTATTCCTATTGAATAACACATTAACACTTTTGACTCTTTTATGCATCAATATAAATCTTTGTATTTGTTACACGGTCTTGGGTAGAACTCAACTTCAAAAGTTAGCTATTGAGATGAGCATGCCTTCACGCTTATATACTACGCATTATTTTTGTACTCAGGCGATGTGCGATTTCAATCCACACCCTCCCTCACGCGTAATTTGCTCACTCCACAGCACCTGCCGTGTGTAGGTCAGGGATACGCACCCTACTCATTCCTAGTACTCCAACTTTGATGCCGTGTTACACAGTCTTTGATAGAATTCAACTCCAAAAGTTAGCTATCGAGATAAGAGTAGCCTCGCGCTTATATATTGCGTATTACTTTTATACCTAGGCGATGTGAGACTTCGCTTCACAGTCTCACCACGGTGCCACCATTAGCCACATAAAACAATCAATTTTAGGAAGAAAAAGAATGTTACCATGGTCAAACGCCACTTTAAGCATTCGAGGTTAAAGAAGTGTCCTCTCACTCATCCTAAATCAGTTTGATATGCCAGGTTTTTTAAGTCCTAGACATTCTTGCATATGGCAATGGAGTATAAGAATGGGCCTATGCAACAAAAGATGTGATCACTTTCATTATGAATCCCATGAAGATAAAAAACTAGAATATGAAGAGGTCAATTGCTCTCATATTTCATTTATGAGGGATACACCCCACCATTAGTAGATGGCTAGAATATCAGGGTGTAAAAGCTCTAACACATGAGCCAAAAACATCCCATATTTCTCTTGAAGAAGCTTAAGTCAAAAACAAAGAATTGGATGTCCATGAGCCATAGTGACATAAGAATTTTTTTAAAAAGATGGAAAAGAAAGCTGTTAATACTGAATCTACTAATGCCTTAGAGGTGACTGGTGCACTGTCCAAGCCTCTGAAAGGTGAGGTGGACTTGACGAAGGAAAAGAGAGGCACGTCCACAAGCTTAATGAACCAATTTCCACCATGCATACAAGAGGCAATAAATCATGTACTGAAATCCAAATTGCACCCAGCAATGACATTTACTCTCATTTAGAACAACCGTCTTGCCTCTAAACATGCTACCAGACAGAAGGAATTATAGCCATTTACTTTTGCACAGCATAACAATTAAGTGATAACACTGCCTCACCGCGCAGAGCACCTCTTCAGAGCGAAACACTGTTCTTGCAAAGCAAGTAAACATACAAATTAGCATTTTGCATCTGCATACAGAGATGCCCTTTTGTTGTTTCCTGTGAGGCATACTGTCACAGATGCCTATCTACAGCCCTAATTGTGACATTTACCCTCATTTACCAACCTTGTCTTACCCTCTAGGCGCATTCTTAGCACGGGGCCTCAATTTCTTTGAGCCATTATTCTGCTATTACTCAAATCAGTCCCACCTCCATTCAAACTACAATCTACACACACACACACACACTCTTAAGGATTATGTAGAATCTATACAGCCACTAATGCAAAAACCATCCAAGCAACAAGAAAGTCAATCTAGATAGACATGACAAACGAACTTTGATCACCTAAAGTTGCATCTATGATGTGGTGACTAAATGGGAGAGTGTATGCATGCAAAATCAGCACTATCCAGCTTCAGAGCTGCAGATAATGAGGTAAAGCACATCACTACTACTACTAGCCAATTATTTTCATGCATGGTAAACCAAAATGAGTCAAGGTAGAGGGGGGAACAAAAGAAAATACAGCTGATAAAAGCCTGTTAAAGTGGTTCAGAGCACAGTGGACCAAGCAGTACTTAACCAAAGTCACTTTTGAAACTAGCAGGAAGTTTGTTGAATGAAAATTGCATATTGTGCAGCAACTGTCATCACTGGTGCAAAGATCAAAAATCTGTTTTGATGTGTTGTTTCGGTTAGTTTGGAAATGGAAACATTTTGAAATGTTTGAATCAGAAAAGTTTTGAGAACTTTTCAAACGTGACAAAATTAGAAATGTTTAGAAATATAAGTTGAAACCTATGTATTAAAGACAAATAATTGATCAAGTAAACATATAGAGATTTATGAAAACAACAAGTCTCAAAAGCATAAAAATCAATGTTTTTATGAATTAGTGTTTTTATGTATACTCAAATACATAATTTTATTAAATACAAGTGTAAAGGATTCTAAAATAGTGTAAGATCCCAACAACATAAGGTGTAAAATTTTACTTAAGTGGTAGTAATACCAATAATATTATTTTTAATGAACTAAAATACAACTGTCTATATTTTTCTAAAAGAAATGTAAAATATTTATGAAAAAATTTAAATTCCTTTCAATAAAACTTGTTTAGGTATATTGCACGATATTTTGGTGCGTTTTTTTAATGAATTACTAAAGTTTTCTACTAATGTTTCGTTTCGATCACTTTAGGAAATAGAAATGTTTGAGGCATTTTGAAGGAAACAAATGAAAAACTTGTTCCTTGCACTGATGCTAACATCAAAGACCTTATAACAACTCCCTAGAGTAGTTATGAATTTAATCATTAGAACCAAATGTAGGGTATTCCAAAACTAAATTAATCATTAGATATTCAAGAAGTGGTTATGATTTTATTATGCAAACAATAATCCGTATCAGATAATAATGGTTGAAGGAGGTTTTGTTATATGAAATTAACAAAAACTTGGCCATCAATAACTTGGCCATCAAACAAATAAAGAAATAAAGAAATAAAGAAAAAGATGACAAAGGGTTGCGATCCCGCAAGGGTGAGCTAACTCCAAAAACCCGTCTTCAATTCAAATGATATAGTTTTATCAAGAAATACAACTTAAAAACGAAAACATACAATTGTGAATTCTGAGGATAAAAAGAAGAGAAAAATAGGGATAAAGGGTCCACTAAGATGCAGTTGATCCATCTCTACCAAGCAAGCAGAGGGTTCTAAATAACGTCCGTTACGTAACGGATCGGCCGTTACGTAACGGAATATTGGGAGGCCGATCCCGTTACTC
>JAULJZ010052807.1:0-13929 GCA_032270985.1 Heliamphora pulchella
CAAGTGCCTAGAAAAATGGGTCCCGGTAACCCTCATTGATAATGGGTCTGCCTTGAACGTTTGCCCATTGAGAACGGTCGTCTGCTTAGGGATGAGGCCAGACCAGTTCACTCCCTGCAATCAAGGGGTGTGAGCCTATGACAACACAAGAAGGGATGCACTAGGACTGGTGTCATTTTTCGTTTCAGTGGGACCACTAGAGACCTCAGTTGAGTTTCACGTGCTAGATGTGCCTGCCTCCTTCAATCTGCTGCTGGGCAGGCAGTGGCTGCACGACCCAAATGTCCAGGCAGTACCATCTACCCTTCACCAAAAATTGAAATTAATAAAGAATGGGGCAGTTTTGACCATTCATAGAGAGGACAGTATTCATTCTCCGAAAGGAGGAGAGGGCACAACTCTGCTAGAAGTTCAACATAGTGAAGATGATGTGTTGCTCAGTGGTTTTCAATTCGATGAAGCACAGGCTGTTCAGACACTGATGAATGAAGAAGAAAGGTATGTTAACCTACGAGCTTTAATGATGATGAGAAAAATGTCCTTTTTCCCTGGCATGGGATTAGGACGTAAGAAGCAGGGAATCCCAGAACCTATTCATGTATTGCCGACTTCACATCGTTTTGATTTTGGGTATAAACCAGCGGAAAAAGGTCTGGAAGGGCCTAGAAGGGGGGCAAAAGACTAACTATTCCGGGATACTCAATGGATACTTCGTCAAGGAAGGGAAAGATTTTCTGTATTGTGGCTTTCCAGAGCCCTGGATCAACGAAGAAACCAATCAAAAGCTGCTGGGGTTGGAGATTATTTTTAGCCATCAGTCGTCTGACACGGAAGAGTAAGAAACAGTGGAAGGAGAGAAGGAAGAAAAGAAGGTTCAGGAAGAAGATTGGACTAACAAACTCGACGATATCGACCTGGGAGTGCTGTTCAACGAGAAGATGGCTCAACTGCGTATAACTGAAATGAACTACTTCATGATGGGCTTCAGCGCACCAACAGATTGTACCAAGCTCATCGTCGACGCGGCCACAAAGGAAGTAAAGAATTGGTCCATCGAGTCTTCTGATGTGCAGGTCGTCTATCCTGAGTTCAAGTTTGAGTCGGAGTCTGTAATCGAGGGCACGTCTGTTGGTGCTCCTTTCTCTGTTTTTACCATCGAGTTTGTAATTCCCACTGTTCTTAATGAAATGGACGAAGTTTTCGGTTACTCTGCTTTGTTTGATTTATTTCATAAGCTTTCCGATGATTTTAAATTCGACGGGGATATTCTCGAAGAAATAAAATTTTTAATAAAAAGAGAAGAAGAAATGCGTGCCCAACCAATAATTGAAGAAACTTTGTCAATAAATCTGGGTAATGAAACTAACCCGCAAAATGTTCAAATTGGTTCTTCTTTATCCATAGTTGAACAAGAACAATTAAAAACTTTATTAAAAAAATTCAAAGATGTATTTGCATGGTCTTACGAAGATATGATTGGAGTTGATCCTGATATTATCTAACACTACATCCCCCTATACCCTGATGCTAAATCGGTCAAACAAAAATTAAGACGGATCCGGCGAGAATGGGCTTTGAAGATCAAGGAAAAGGTTGCCAAATAGATCAACGCTGGGTTCTTGATAGTAATCGAGTATCCAAAATGGGTAGCCAATATAGTGCCAGTTTTAAAGAAGGACGGTCATATCCGAGTCTGCGTGGATTTTTGGGACCTCAATAAGGCCAGCCCGAAGGACGATTTTCTACTATCGCACATCGACGTCCTAGTAGACAGTACAGCGGGGCATGCCTTGCTGTCATTCATGGATGGATTTTTTGGGTACAACCAGATTCTGATGGATTCCGAAGACAAAGAAAAGACGACATTCACCATGCCTTGGGGCACCTATTGTTATCGTGTGATGCCATTTGGCTTGAAAAATACCGGGGCAACCTATCAAAGGGTTGCCACTACCTTATTGCATGACATGATACATAAGAAGGTCGAAGTGTACGTGGACGATATGATAGTCGAATCCAAGGATCGGGAATGCCACATCACAGCTCTGCGAAAATTCTTTGAAAGGATCCGAAAGTACAAGATGCAACTCAACTCGTAGAAGTGTGCATTTGGAGTCACTGCTGGAAAAATGCTTGGGTTCATGATCACTCAACAGGGTATCGAGGTGGATCCTTTGAAGATCAAGGCAATTTTGGAAATGCCTCCTCCGAGGACCGAGCGAGAAGTCAGGGGTTTTTTGGGTAAGATACAGTTTATCAGCCGATTCATCGCAAAGCTGACAACTACCTGCGAGCTGCTCTTCCGTCTGCTGAAAAAAGGGGTCAAATTCGATTGGGATCAAAAATACCAAGACGCCATTGATGTCGTACGTCAATACCTACAGAACCCACCTGTTCTAGCTCCTCCCGAACCTGATAGGCCACTGATCCTCTATTTGTCAGTGACTGATTCAGCTATGGGATGTATGTTGGCACAAGACGATGAAATCGGAGTTGAAAAGGATGTCTACTACTTAAGCAAAAAGATGACAGGATTAGATATACGATATACACCACTGGAAAAGACATGCTGGGCTTTAGTTTGGGCTTCTCCCAAAAACTAAGGTACTACATGCTATCTTTCACAATGAATATCATCTCCAGGATGGACCCGTTGAAGTACCTATTTGAAAAGTTGGCACTAACAGGGAGGTTGGCTCGATGGTTGCTATTGCTATCAGAATTCGACCTCATATATGTCACCCGAAAGTCAGTCAAGGGTAGAGTAGTGGCAGAATTCCTGGCTGACCAACCAGTTAAATGAGGTGAAGATACAGAGTTTTAGTTTCCTAACAAACAGTTGATGTAAGTCGAGGATGACAAGTGGACTCTATATTTTGATGGCGCATCCAATCAATACGGCTACGGAATAGGAGTCCTTCTCGTCACTCCCGATGAATCGCACGTCCCTTTGTCATTGAAGCTCAATTTCAAAGTTACCAACAATCAGGCTGAGTATGAAGCATGTTTAGCTGGATTGGAGGCCGCCATAGAATTAGGGGCAAAGAAGCTAGAAGTCATCGGAGATTCAGCACTAGTAGTTTCACAAGCGAGAGGAGAATGGAAGGTCAGGGACTTAACTTTGAGTCTCTATCATCAAGAGCTAGAGAAGCTAATACCGTGTTTTGAGTCAGTAATCTTTACCCATGTGCCAAGATTGCAAAATAATTTTGCCGATGCACTGGCCACTCTAGCAGCTATGATTGACATACCATCCGGGGTCAGAATGAGGCCTTGATAATCGAACAAAAAAGAAAGCCAGCATACGAGACGATGGCTACGATCAAAGAAAGTACTGACGACCTTCCATGGTATTTTGACATCCAAAACTTTATGAAGAAAGGAGAATATCCCAAGTTTGCAAGCAAAAAGGAAAAAGAGCAATACGACGATTATCTGCACAGTTTGTCATTTGCGGTTGTAGACTATATAAATGAGGGCAATCTAGGGTCAATAAGCTATGTGCCAACAATAAAGAAGGTCAAGAACTGATGAAAGAAATCCATGCGGGAGTCTGTGGGCCACACATGAGCGGAAATATGTTAGCCAAGAAAATCCTACAATAAGGATACTTTTGGATGACAATGGAGATAGACTGTATATAGTTTGTTTGAAGGTGCCATAAGTGTCAAATTCACACAAATCTTATGCATGTTCTTCCATCTTAACTGTATAACCTAATGTCACCATAGCCATTCTCAGTATGGGGCATCGATGTGATTGGCAAGGTAAGACCAAAGGCATCAAATGAGCACGAGTTCATCCTAGTTGCCATTGACTACTTTACCAACTGGGTGGAAGCTGCCTCCTATTCAGTGTTGAAAGCCACCTATGTCGCTAAGTTCATCAAGAAAAATATCATTTGCCGGTACGGGGTCCCCCGTGAGGTTATCTCGAATAATGGTTCACATTTCCAAGGAGAGGCCTTAGATCTTTTTGAAGAATACCGGATAGTGGCTCACAAGTCCTCACCATATCAACCACAAACCAATGGAGCAGTTGAGGCAGCAAACAAGAACATCAAGAAGATCCTGTAAAAGACGATCAACTCACATAAGGATTGACCGAAACATCTACCATTTGTACTTTAGGGATACAGGACGTCGATCAGAATTTCAACGGGAACTACGCTATACTCTTTAGTATACGGGATGGAAGCTGTACTTTCCATTGAAGTAGAAATTCCCTCACTAAGAGTGGTGGTCGAAGCCAATATTTCAGAAGCAGAATGGCAGAGGAACCGGATGGAAGAATTGCTTCTGTTTGATGAAAGAAGACTGCAGGCTCTGTTTCATGTACAAGGATACCAAAAGAGGATAGCTTGAGCATTCAATAAGAAGGTCGAAACCCAGGATCTCAGAGACGGGGATTTGGTCCTTAAGGAAATTAGAGCTCCTATCTTTGACCCGAGAGGCAAGCTCAAACCAAACTCGTCCAGACCGTTTCTCATCAAAACCATCATAACCGGTGGTGCAGTCATTATTATGGATTTGGATGGCAATGTGTTTTTCACTCCAGTAAACCTCAATCAGCTCAAAAAGTATTATCCTTGAGGTAAAAATAAAGATAAAATAAAAGCTCGCTGAGTTGAAAACTGAAAAGGTAACTTAGGCAAAAGTTCTGCAGCCTGCAAGGCTGAAAATCTGAAAAGGCGACCTTGGCAAAAGTTAGGGCATCGCAAAAGAGAGTGTCAATATCCGACTGTAAACCAAGGCCGAACTACGTTATGGTCTGATTCTATCTTTTGGGGATACATAGTCAGCTTCTTTTAAGAAGTCCGACCACATTCTTTATTTTTAACCATCTTTGAATCTGAGTAAGACCATTTCAAACTAATTTCTGAATTTTAATAATAAAGTCATTTAATTGGATTTTAAAAAAAAACAACAACTTCGGATAAATTTGAACCATCTTAAAAAATAAAGCGGGAGTTTTCATTACTTTGATTGAAGTTACAAAGTTTTGAAAATAAAAGGGAGGGCACGCAAGTCCCAAACTCTACAAACAAAAAAAAAGGAGGGGGGACGCTATGAAATTTTTAAAACAAAGCAGGAGGCCTCAAATTTTTCTCCTTTTTGCTGCATGTTTTCCTTCTTCTTTATTCTTCTTCTCTCTATCCTGCATCAGCCACATCTTATACTCATTATAAAGCTTGGGACACTGCAGTTCCTACATTTCCATCTGCGAACGAGACGGCCAAACATCCTGATATAGTGATAGAAATGGAGCCCGCAGTACAGATGAAAATAAATGACCTCGGATACTAGAAAAAATGATATGACTATGACCGAACTACAGCATAATCCGGTGAGGATAATATAAAGTAGTCTGACGCAGACCAATCAGCAAAACACCAAGGTGATCCATGATAGTCAGAATCATGGTAGAAATCCACCACCAGGGGCATTACCAAGTAATATCTGGGCCAGTTAGAGAAGAAAGGTACTGTCGCCAGGCTGCTTCGGTATTGCATATCTGATAATAGGGGCGATAAAGAAAAGATGCAGCACTGTGTCTGTCAGTAGGTGATTTTTGTACAAGATTTACCTTCTCTATCAGCCATATCTGCAACGAAAGTTAGAACAGTAAAAGAAAATCCTTGCAGTGTGACAGAGAGTTTGATGAAAAATAAGATTATGAGCTTACCTGAAGAAGTAAAGGGCTGCCAGCAAAAGTAGTGGTCTCGCAAAGATGAACAGCATCTAAGCCTAGCAGTGTCTTGGCTAAGACAAGTGGTATAAAGTCCTTTTTCATCCACATCTGATTAGCAATGTCAACCAGTGCGCAGCTAACTCACCCGTCAAAGGGAACAAGAAGATACTGGGCAAGAAGGCAGAAGCAAAGTGCGTAGCGTCGCCACAGCTGAAAACCAAGGTCACTAAGGTCACTAGTAGGACGAAATCTGTCAATGATCCATGGTATGTTAACACAGTCATCCTGTGTCAGAAGAGAGGCCTCCATCCTAGACAGGCCACAAAGCTGTATTACCTGCTGACGAGTCAAAAGAAAGAAAGTGGGAACCACAACGGAGCTCCGCGGAGTCAGATCCAAAATAGCAGTAAACTCCTCCATGGTGGGGTATAGCTCTTCAAGGTCGAACCGGAAGACATGGGATTGTGGGTCCCATAGCTGAGCAACTGCTTTCAACAAAGGTCTGTTAATCTTTATGGCCATGAGAGGAAACAAGGAGTTAACACCAAAAGGGGCAAAGTTTAAACGTTTGATATGGGAGAATGCCTCAATCCATGAAGAAAGAGGATTAGCCATCTAGGTCAGGATAATAGAAAATGGGGGCCTCCAGGGCCGTATTTATAAGGCATGGAAAGGTTGGAGATCGAAAAAACAACAAAAGTACAATAAATATGGCGACCGCCAACTTGGAAGGGAACTGTAGAGTGACATCAGCCCTTTGACCAGGCGACCGCCATATTGGATTGTGGCGACTGCCATGTTAGTATTGATGGAAGTGGTGACCGCCATGTCAGTATTGATGGAAGTGGTGACCGCCATGTCATATAGTAGCGACCGCCAGGTTTAAACAGGGCAGGTGTAGTATGTGTAAGTTTTGACATTTATATTATGCATCTCAGACAGTTTGAGCAGCAAATAAAGGAGAATCATACAGTGAGATAAATGTCAAACAAAAGAGATACAAAGGCCCAAAAATGCATCAAAAAGTGATAAGAATAAAAACTGAGGCACCCAGGCCCAATAAATAGCAAATTGCGGCACGCAAGTCCATAGATCAAGTAAATGTATGTAAATGTATCAAACCGGGGCACGCAAGCCCATGAAGAGTAAATGCATCTAAATGAAAATAAAAAAGTAACTAAGGGAGGGAAGCTCTCTCTCTCAATCATGCCTTGGGCGAACTCAGCGGGAGGAAGGGCCTGCCTCGTCTCAGCTTATGCCCTCAAAGAGCCTCTCGATATCGTCATCACTGCCAGAGGAAGAAAATATGGCCGTAGAACGGCTCCTGGCAGAGGAGATGGACCCTCTGAAACGAGCTGTAGAGGAGGCAGCACGAGATCCACAACCTCGAGCTGGAACCGGAGCTAGAGGCGGAGCAGGAGGTACTATGCCGGTAGCCAATACTGGAGGCTGTCAAAAGAGAAGTAAGACTCAGAACAGAATAATAAAAGAAAGTGAAGAAAAGCCAAAACAAAATATGAGATACTCACAATGGCCACCGGTGTGAAGGTAATACCAGCTGCTCGGATAGTGGCATCCATCTGTCGGACCAGCGTTCTCAGGCCGGTAACCATCAGCATTGTGCGGTCCAACAAAGTCTGATCAATCTGCAAAGGGCAAAAGAGAACAGTTCAAGAAAGTTGGATAAGTGAAACAGGATGTAACTGAAGGAAAGGTGAAAGACAAACCTGGCCGATCTCAACTCTGAACTCCGGCGCTGGCAGAACAGAAACCGACAAAGGGAAGGGAAAGCCGTATGCCACGGTCTGAATCTCCCAGGGAATCTCTGGGCTTCTCATCCCCCTTATATGCTCATCAGCAGCTCCGGAGGTAGCTCCAGCAGCAGCACCGGCATTGGCAGCCTCTGGTACTCGCCTCCTCCTACCACCAACTGGGTCGGGTCCTGGTGGTCCTAACAGGTGTGCCCGCGCCTAAGCTGTGTAGTCTCCCTCGGCCACCAATAACTCTGTGGCAGGATGATCGGTCCGGCGCATACAGGCTGGAGGAACCACTGGTATCCGAAAGTGATCAAGGCCGAGCGACTTGCGATCTACTCGCTCTCTTAGATAATACTCCCGTCCGAATGGACATTCCAGTAGGATCCATCTCAAAGCAATATCCTGGCTGCGCATCAAGTCTGCGCTGGCCCAATCCTCTACTCCCTGCCAAACATCCCATTGAACCTGCAGAGTATAGTGAATAGTGTAGTGTATAGTAATCAGTGAACAAATACGGTGATCAGGGTGCAGAACAAAGAATAGTACAGTACAATGCAGTGCAGTGCACTGAGCAGTATGATACAGAATATAATGTACAGTGCAGTATCAGGAAATAATGATACCTAGTCAAGGGTCAATCGGTCCAGTAACACCCGAAATCAATCGATGTCCTTCCCCCCGGCCTTCTTCCTCTTCAATCCACGGGACCACCAGGCTGCTCGGGGAATGACTAGAGGGTTTGCCGCAGAGTTCGCCGGGACGTGAAGCCCGAGGAACTCATAAGTCCACAGCTGCAAAGAAAAGATGTCAACAAGAAAATAATGGATAATAAAGAACATAGATGAATGGAAAAAGGTAGAAACCAAATCATACCTCCCAAACCCTCCAGTATGCCCCGATGCTGAGCTCTTGCAGGAATTGAGTAAGAGTCCTCATGAAGCTGTAAACGGTGGCGAGGGCAACTCCTCTCCAGTCGAACGAAGCGAATCGGTCAAGGCGAGCCAGGGCACCCAGGTAGTGTAAATGATGGTATTCTCCTTGTTCGAAAACAATGAGGTACCGAACATGTACATCAAAAATCCCCGGCCAACCCACTCGAAGTGGCGAGGCTCAGTGCACTGGAAATGTCTGAAGCGGTCAAAGAACCCAGTGTATCTGACTCGGTCACGGTCCATCTATGTGGGAACAGCTCCGAGAAAATACAGTAATACGTCGGTAGATTGAGCAACAGACGGGTCAAAAGGGATAGGGGCGCCTCCCACCCAGATGCCGATAATAAGAGCAAAGTCTAAAGGCGTTAAAGTAGCCTCAAACGTGGTAAAATGAAACGTACTGGCGGTATCCCACCATCGCTCCGCTAGGGCCGTCAACCAAACCCGATTATTGCTCGTCCTACCCAACAGGGGTATAAATCGAGCAAAAATGGAGGCATCAACATAGGCACGACTGGGAACAGGGAAGGCATCATACCACTCCAATACCTCTCCAGAGGCAGAACCTCTGAAGCCTCTGACATAGTGACCAGCCTGAAAAGAGAAGACAAATAGAGGGTACATAAAGAGCATATCAAACAAGTGAAGTGCAAAAAAGTATTCAAAAGCAATAAAAACCCTAGGTTCATGTGTAAGTAACGATCCTTCGATTCTTTCAAACCCTAGAAAACTAGGCACCCTAAGCCTTGGTGCGCCAGGCTAATCTTCTTAACCCTAAGTTGGTGTGTAGGCAACAATCATTCGGTTCTTTCAAGCCTTAGAAAATTAGGCACCCTAAACCCTAGTGCACCAGGCAAATCTTCCTAACCCAAGTTTCGTGTGTAAGTGACGATTCTTTGGTTTTTACACGTCCTAGTAAAAGATTAGGAATTCTAAATCCATGGTGCGCCAGGCAAATCTCTATCATTTTATTTTTCCAAACATTAAAAAAATAAAAAATAAAAATAAAAATAAAACCTCTCTTCCCTCTAGTATTTGTGTTTTGCCCCTTTTATCCTGATTTTTCTAAAAACAATTTGCCTTAATTTTTTAGGATTTTTGAAAATTTTTCTTTAATTTTTTAGGAATTTTTGAAACTTTGCCCCATTTTTCTAATATTTTTCCTTAATTTTTTAAAATCTTTAAAATTTTTCTTAATTCTTTAAGATTTTCCCAAAAAATTATTTCTAATTTTTTAGATTTTCGAAAAATGCCCCTTAATTTCCTAAAATTTTTCTAAAAAAAAAACCAAAAAAATTAGAATTTTCAAAAAAATTTTAGGATTTTATAAAAAAAAAAATTAGGATTTTCTAAAAATTTCTAAAAATTTTCCTCAAAATCTTTGAAATTTTTTAAAAATTTTCTAGGACTTTTTTTTTGAAAATTTTTTCTTATTTTTCTAAGATCTTTGAAAATTTTTTCCTAAATTTTCTGGGACTTTTTGAAAATTTCCTCTCTCTTAATTTTTTAAGATTTTTTAAAATTTTTCCTTAATTTTCTAGGATTTCTAAAATATTTTCTAGGATTGTTCAAAAATCTTCTTTAATTTTCTAGAATTTTTTAAAAATTTTCCAAAATCTTCCTAAATCTTGTAAGTTTTTTTTTCTAATTTCCTGAGTTTTTTTCAAAATTTTCTAAAGATTTTTCAAAAAGTTTCCTAATTTTCTAAATTTTCAAAAAAAAATATACCCCTTAAATTTCTAGAATTTGTGATTTTTTAAAATTTGCCCTAGGTCTTAGATTTTCGACAAAATTACCTCCAATTGTCTAAGATTTTCGATAAAATTATTCTTTTAATTTTCATGCCTCAAAAAAAAATCAAAAATCTCCCCTAGTTTTGTGTTTTTCCTTAAAATAAAAATTTTAAAAAATAAATAAATAATAAAAAAAAAATCAAACCTTTCATTTTGTGATTTTTACTAAAATAATTGCCATTTCTTTTCATTATTTGTTCAAATTCTAGTGTTCCTACTGTTTTAATCTCCATTACAAAGGTACCTAAGTTAAGTTCAAATTCTAAACATCACACATCAATCATCATCTATATCAAAATAAATTATCAATATCATCAATGTCCTCATTCATCATCATTCATTATCATCATATCAAATCACATCATATGGGGGATCCTATGCATGTGTCTACGTTTGATATGCCAATATAACATGCTTTGGTAATAAAATAGTAAGGATAGAGTACTTACCAATGGGCGTTGACGAGACATATGCTGGTCCGGCTCTCGGAGAAGAACATCGGCAGCAACAGAGTCGATTGGTGGCTCATACCGTCTCAACCCACCCGGAAGGAGGTGGTGGGGCACCGGAGCATATGTATGAGGATCGAAGGGTGCTAGGTGACCCTCCCCAACATCAGGATCCAGGAAGTTGACTATCGCAGTCTCAACAACATCATTTACGCCTATGCCTCAGCAGCTGCTCGTGCCTCCTCCTCAGCTACATGACGGGAAGCACGCTCCACCTTAAGCACGAGAGCATCCATTGCAGTAGTAGGCTGCATGGTAGTAACCCCGCTGGTGGCAAAGCTGGTAGTTGTACCCCTAAGAATCCCCATAGAGGAGCTCCCAGTAGCAAAAGGGCCCCATCGTGCTCCTAAATCATCGTCTCCCTGGCCCTGACCCGCCATGAAGAGAAAAGGGATCACGACCAAAAGGGTGAACATCTCGTAGTAAGAAAAGTAAGAAGCAAAGAGGTACAAAAGCTAAGAAGTAGCATGGAAGCAAGGGAGAGAGTTGAGAGTGTTCTGAAAACTAGAGAGAGAGTGAGAGATGAGAGAATGAGCCAGCCCGTGCGCCTTAAAGGATCAGGTGCGCGCTTGGAGTTGGCGGTCACCACTTCCAAAGTGAGCGACTTCCATGTTCATGAAACGACACATCGTGACCGCCATGTTGTTGGGGTTTTAAGGGGGCAACCGTCATGTCAGACAGAAAACATCGTGGCTACCACCATCTTGTCAACAATCACGTAATATCTTTCATGGCGACCGCCAACTCCAAAGTTGGCGGCTCTGTGTCAGTTTGCCCATCATGAGGTTTTAGGATTTTATGGGGCCTGTTTAGTTGTTTTTATTATGAGAATGTTTTATTTTCGTATGTTTATTTCTTCTTTTATGCGTATTGATTTTCTAAGTGGTATTTCAAAAGTATTCTCGTTAGCAAAAATAATTTTCCTTATTTTTTATGGGTGTTTTTCTAAAACTAACTTTAAGTGCTTCACAAAAATATTCTTTGATGTTTTTTAAAAATACTTCAAATTTTGTGCAAAAAGGAGTTTGTGTGATTTGTGCATTTTTGCTTTAACCCTCATCGTTCGTAGTTATTCCTTTCGATAAATTTAATTAAAAGTCGTAACTTGGCTTTTAATTATTTTTTTCGCTTCTGATAAACTTAGTTAAAAGTCGTAACTTGACTTTTAATTATTTTTATTCCGTACCTCGTCTCGATTTTGTAGATCTTAACTCGACCTATTAATTTGATGTTTTTCTCGTCGGTCCTCCTCATGACCCTAAACTGACTCGTCGGTCCTCCTTATGACAATAAACTGACTCGTCGATCCTCCTCATAACCCTAAACTGACTCGTCGATCCTCCTCATAACCCTAAACTGACTCGCGTTGTATTATACTATACTTGTCAAGCATCATATTTCTTATCTTGCATCCTTGTATTTTGCCCCAGAAACTACGTTTTGGTCTGATCCCTAGCAAAGGGATACGTAGGTAACTCGATGAAAATTCGAGTACGACCAACATCATATATATGTGTGCTTGTGGCCTAAGATTAGTAGCTTGGTCAAATGGTTACTGTCTCTGTATCTTTGATATAACCGAATCACGCGTTACTATACAAGTTATATCAAAGAGGGGCAACTGGAGACACCCCAATTTGACCCCGCCCAATCTTAGGTGAATCCGATGATGAAAACGGTTAAAATGGTACTCCAGCTCAATCCTCGAGAAGTGACTCAAGCTCGGAATTTGAATCCAGAACCTTCAAACCAATGAAATTTTATCGAGCCATCCATAGCATGTTATGCAAGTCATTCCTAAAGTGGCGACCGCCATGTTCATTGTGACGACCGTCAATAAAACTTCTTGAAAATCCTAGCCAAAAGTGCCTAACACCTTCTCCGATTCGTACCTTAACCCCCGAACCCTCTTTCTCTGGTTGACGTTTTCAAAATCAGTAGCTATTTTTGTTTTCTTAGTTTTTCTCAAAAACTAAGTGGCGACTCAATTTTCAACAAAAAAGAGTTTTCAAATTTTGGTTTTTAAGGTATTAAAATATTTTTCAAACATATTTAAATTCTCTTATTTTTGAAACGTTTTCCAAAACAACCCCGAAAATCCAGGCACCACACCCACAAAGGTCAAGGCCACCATTAGAGTACGAATTCTACTTTTATTTCAAGGAATCACTATTCATGAAAGGGTGTGATGATAATGGACAATCTAGCCAAGCTAATGCTGCACTAAGATGCTCGAGTGACCAAAGTGCTGAGCTGTGTGGATAAACTATCATGCTTCTTAATTTGTCGAGTATCGGTGTCGAACCGAACACTAGCAGACCATACGAGTTCTTCAAGACATTGTCCGTGGAAGCCGAGGTTCCCTAACACGTTGGCTCAATCATCGATTGGAATGCCGACCATGAACGCCGAGAGGCATCTGACTCGGGACGCATTCTCCTCTTATTTTGAGAACTTAAAATTCATGGGAGGAAGCTTTGGATTAGCTGGAGTCATTAAGCCATGAAAATGGAGCCCAAAATCTTCCCCTCACAAATAACCCCCATCAACTTGAAATCACTATACGATAATTACTTTATCTTTTTAGAGAGTAGCGGCGTAGTCGCACCAGCGGCTGACACACTTTTCCTCGTCTGTCAAGATCTGATACAAGTCATACACATTTGTAGTACATGTAAACATTCGAGAGTGTAAGGCACGCATTATAACCCTCTTCGTGATGCCCATGAAAAGCTGAAGCTATCCCATGGCAGCTCCGTTAGTAGAACTGGATCGGATCCATTTGGTATGAATTGTTATTGAAAACAACATCCTTGCGAGAAACCACCTTGCGATCTTTCATGGTATCAGATCTTCAATTTTAGTCGGCAGTGTGGCTATGATGCAGCGTGGCGAAAAGTGTGTGTCCGACGGCGAAGCTTGTGACCGCGACAGAGATGTTTGGCCAATGGCTCTAAATCATAGAAACGTTGAGGAAGTTTATTGGGTGCTTCTCCCTTTGGGTTGAGTTTCTGGTTTATAGTGAGAGAAAGGAAGGTCTGAGGTGCCAAGTGTCGAGCTAAAACCATCATGCTGAGAAGAATGCCGAGATGGAGGTGATTAAATAGCTACTTCGAGAATTAAGCCAAGATGCGAGTAAATCGAGACCGTGTGACATATCATAGCTGAAGAAATTGAGAAGATTGTATATTTTCTGTATATTGAAACTGTACAATATATGACCTATTTATAGGCGAATAGGGATAAA
>JAULJZ010052828.1:0-13928 GCA_032270985.1 Heliamphora pulchella
TTTTAGTTGGGTCTATACTATATAACTCTACAATATTTTCTTTTTGGCATGTATAGGTATTATCGTTATTTAATTTTCGCAGTCTTATTAGCTAATTGTCGCTCTAAATGCTCTCGAGATTCGGAGCGTCACATGTAATCTATACACAGTCTCAAAGACTCATCCTTCTTCTTCACAAAAAGCACTAGAGCTCCCCATGTTGACGTACTCGGGCGCACAAACCCTTTATCAAGCAACTCCTGTAGCTGCACCTTGAGTTCCCGCAACTCAGCCAGGGCAAAATGGTAAGACGTCATAGAGATGGGAGCAGCTCCTGGGATAACATCAATAGAGAACTCTACATCACGACTCGATAGCAACCCAAACTGATCGTTAGGAAAGACGTCTAGATAGTCACACACCACAAGGGGTAACTCCCCTCGAACCCCAACTGGCTCATCCAATCTGAGAGCAGAAAAGAGGAAACCCAAGTTCCCTCGCTTCCGAGTAACGCCGGGCATAGACACCAAGCTCTCATCCTGATCACCCACAAAGTAGAAGCAATCACCCTCGGGTGTACTGATCGACACTCTCCATCGCTCATAATCTATAAAAGCACGGTAAGTAGTCAGCCAGTTCATCTCTAGGATGACATCAAACGTGGTCATGTCTAGAATGATAAAATTAACCTCTAAATAACGACCGTCGACTCCTAACTCACAGGAAATGCAAACTCTACTCAACACCACATTCCCACTAACTGGGGTCTCTACACTCAATAAACTACCCAACGAGTCTACCTCCAACCCCAATGCAGATGCAAAAGCAAAAGAGATAAAAGAATATGATGCTCCCGTATCGATGAAAACACTGGCCCATGATCTATAGACTAGAAGAGTACCTCTAATCATGGCTGGAGTAGCTATAGCATCAGGTGCAACCGATGTTTTGGAAACACTGGGACCAGCAAGAACATAAGCTCTGGCTTGAGGTGCTTCGGTCTGCCCATCATAACCCTGAGTCGACGGCTGCCTCATAAACTGTGCTGAAGCACCTCATTCTGCAAACCTGGACGTCTGAGCCCTAGGTTGCTGAGAAGCCTACCGTCTCTGTGCAGATGGAACAGCTGACGTTCTCGTCTCACCCTGGGCACTCCCTCCTCGGGGACAAAATCTATGAATGTGCCCGGGCTAACCACACTCAAAATAGACTGGTGGGTCTCTCGCTTGTGACTGGGCAGGTGCTAAACTCTGGACCTGGCCCTTTTGCGGACACTCTGGCGAATGATGCCCCGGCTGTTCACATCGATAACAGATAGGCTCTCTCTTCTCTAGCCTTCCTAGCGAGGCTACTAAAAGTGCAGGCGTGGATAACTGAGGCTGATATGATATGGCAAAATGAGAACTTGGACCTGACGACCTTCGACACTTGTTCCTGTGCCCCTAAAGCTTTGTACCTCCATCACTCTGCTGGCTCTTGCTCTCCCTAACTCTATAGCTCTCTGCCAGTGAGTTCTCTACTCAGATAGCATCTTCCACCATTTGGATGTACACCTCCAAACCCAGAGCTGCAATGCTATCCTTGATAGATGGTCGAAGGCCCCTCTCAAACCTCCTAGTATGCAATTCCTCTGTAGATACCATCTCAGTTGCGAACCGCAACAGATTAGCAAACTTTACCTCATACTGGTCCACAGTAAGGTTCCCTTGAACAAGAGAGAGGAACTCCACTCGGTATGTATCCCTAGAAGATCTCAAAAAGTATTTCTCTAAGAAGACTCTTATGAAAGCGGCCCGCCCACGTATCATCCATCATGGTCTTGGCAAATTTCCACCATTACCTTGCATCTTCTCGCAATTAGAATGCCCCAACTTCATGCGCAAAGCATCCTCCTCAATATCTAGAGTATCAAAGATAGTCGTGGTCACTTCCAACCACTCGGTAGCAACATTAGAGTTCGGCTCCGCAGAAAAGGTCGAAAGATCCAGCCGTCGAAATTCCCTCATAACCACAGAAGCCCTTGGCTCAGGAGCCCTCACTCCAGCCCTGCTCGCCTTAGCCATTGGTCTTATAGTAGCAAGCATATCCTATACCATGTTAGCACTGCCCACCTGTTCCTATGGGGCAGGAATGTTCCCTTCTTCTGGAACCTGAACATATGCACGACCTCAGCCATGGCCTCGGTCATGACCCCGTCCCCGTCCTCCCCGCGTGGACATAATTCTATATGAAGGCAATATAATGAGATAAGCTTCCATACATGTGCTCGATATTACGTGTGTGATCCTAAGAGGGGGGTGAATTGGTTATTTAAAATTTTAGATTGAAAAACACAAGTATATGATCTTTAGTTTCACAAAAATATAACTTATTTAAATCACAAGTAAATTTGTTTTACACTTATAAGTAAAAACTTTGTGTTGAAATGTTTAAGAACAAGTGTATACAAAGTTTAACTTCTTATGACACTTTAATAGTTTTAACAATTTAATGTATATTTGTTAATATGACTTCAAACACAAGTATATTTTAGATGAATAATAAAAAGAATTTAAGCACAACTAAGGATGCTAATTCTTAAACTTCTTTTTGTTTGAAGAAAAACAATGCTCAAGATTTCTTTCAATAACTTAAAGCTTAAATATGGCTTGCAAGAAAAACTTTCCATTATGTCTCCCTTTAGATATACAACTAATATTAATATGCAAATTTTAGCAAAAAATAAATAAACAAAACTCTTTTAGAATCAAAGTGCAAATATAAAGATTAGTTAAAACTATTTGATTATGAGATTTAATACTTTTCCTATCTAAAGAAAATACAGGAATCAAATAAAGAAAAACAGATTAAATACAAGAGTGTGTGTGTGGTTTAACAATAAACAACTAGAAAATAAAAAAGTAAAGCAAGAGAAAATCAACACCACAATTTTACAAGGTTTGGCACAACGGCCTACGTCCTCGCCTCAAGCTAACCGCTATGAGGATTTCACTACCTCTCTTTCAAATAGGCGAAGGAGCCTCTCTCCTTAGTTTAGGCGGAGTAGCCTCTCTTGAGAATGTACCCTTCTCAAGTCAACACAATCCTTGTAGGCAGATTAGCCTCATTTGAAAATCACCTTTCTCAAACAATAATCAACAGGAAGAATGAAATAATAGAATACAAAGAATGCTCCTTGGATGAGAGAATAAGTACAACAATGAAGCTCTAATCTCACTTCTCAATAGAATATGACTATGAAGCTCATGAAAAAGCTAAAAGTTTTCTCTAAAAAATGCGTATGAAAAACTTAAGAATTGAAGAGCAGTGAAGTAGTAAACAAGAGAGAACGTTTGAGAGGATTAAGTGAGTAAAGCAATGGCTCAAACCCTCTATTTATAGGCTCCAAAAATCAACTAGCCGTTGGGCTAAATATGGAATTTTTAAACTAGCCATTTTCATAAAAATTTGACTTTTGAACTGTTCGGTCGACTGAAGAAACTCATTCGGTCGACTGAACCAAGCTTCGGTCGATTCAACCTCAAGGTTTGGTCGACTGAATTTGTGTAGATCTAAAAACCTATTTTTGGTAGCATGTTCAGTCGACTGAACCAAGCTTTCGGTCGACCGAACCTCAAGGTTCGGTCGACTGAACTTGTGTAGATCTGAAAACCTATTTTTGGTAGCATGTTCAGTCGACTGGTCCTTATTCCTCAGTCGACTGAATCATTAAAAATCTAGATTTTTTATTTTCCAAAAAAGTTTGATCATGATTTCTTTTGGAAAAGAGCTTTTATCATTTTTAGGATACCTATGAGCTTCAAAGTAATAATCAAGAGATAATCAGTATATACAATGATCCTAACAAAATTAAATTTACAACATATTCTTCAATCTTCAATGTCTCAATCCTTTATGCATTTGTTCCACCAAAACTTGTCGCCAAATGATCTTGATTTTGAATTATGCGACATAGATTCCATTGAATATCTTGAATTGTGCTAAGCGTATATTTCCTGTTATAAAACTCAATTTGCACAATTAGATATATATAAGTTTGTTATCATCAAAATCGATTATTGAATCCTTGTTAGGCTAACAATCTCCCCCTTTTTGATGACGACAAACAAAAGCAAAAATAATGTAGGAAAGCTTAAGTAAAGCTCCCCCTAACAATAAGCATGAGTGATAATCTTTGAGGGTTTGAAAAAACTCCCCCTTACTATGTGCATAAGATGTGAAGATTTGAAGTTCATTTCATTTAAATGGTAAGTTTTATGATCAATGTAGGTGTTCAAATCAAGAGCAATTCAAATAATCATGAGAAGAGTAATGTATCTAATAAGCATATCTATCCAAGCATAATGAGCATAACCATCCAAGCATAATAAACATAACCATCCAAGCAGAATAAAAATCAATATCCAACATGAGAAGAAAAAAAATAGTATAAGTACATGATCCAAAAATAAGAACTCTCTAATGCTTTCCAAAAGCTTTCCTTTTTGCTCACATAGTTCTCCCCCTTTTGGCATGATCAAAAAGTGGGACTAGAATCATCCTCATCACCATCACCATCACCATCATCATCATCACCCTCATTTGTAGAGGGAGGTACACCCATAGGCTCTTCAAGTTTAGCAATGCGAGAGCCAAGCTTGTCAAGCTTCTTATCAAGGCGATTTGAGAAAGAGTAAACCAATTTCTTTAGAAAGGAGCGTGTAACAGGAGCAGTATCGTTAGATGCGGAGGTAGGAACAGGTGGAGGTGCTGTGGGTGAAGTAGGTGGAGCATCATCAGCATGGGCATCGGTAGGATCCTCAGCTTCCTCTTCACTATCTTGAACTACTTGAGATGCCTGCCTTTGATGTTTGGGTACCCACTATCCATTCTCAAGTTTATAACCCATTTGTTTTACAGTGGTGGCGGTGAGCAAATCAGAATTTTTTGGTGGAACGAAATTTGAAGGAGATGGAGAAAAGCCAAAGGACTCAAACAGAGGTGTGAGAAAACCTCCATATGGAAGAAAATGGCGTTTGGAGCTTTCTTTGGCAAGCATCCATTGACAGATGAGAGATGGAAGATCAAGACGTATTTCTTTGTAAATGCATCATAATACAAAGCAGTCAAGATAAGAAATATAGGTGCGAGATCCACTACGAGGCAATACATTGTATGTAATGATGAGATGCAAAATTTTGGCCTCGAGTGTGAGTTGGGAATAAGACGGGGGAAGGGCAAAATTGAGTGGGGGTTCAGTCATGATCAAGGGTAAAAATGTTTCAGGAGTAAATTCGTGAGCCATGATCCATGACTGAGATGAGATTTGTGGACATTTAAAATTTTCTCTTCCCATTCCAAAAAGATTGGTTATGTCCTTATCGAAAAATTTATACGTTTTTCCATAGAGATAAGTGGTGAAGTGAATGTAACGATCTCTTGGATTTGGGGAAAGGTCTTGAGAAAGATTTGCATAAAATAGTCTTGTAATTTGAGGGTACATTCCCTTCGGTTGATGAAAAATGTAGGGCCCCCAACCTATGTGATCAAAAAGACGAATGACACGAGGAAAGTAGGAATCGATGAATCTCATATTAAGAATCTTACCAAAGATCGGATCAAGAGATTGTAAATGATGTTTGTAGAGGATTTCGGATTTGCTCGAATTGAACCATTGGTCGTTTTTGCCAGTGGGATCCTCCCTCGCAATAGATTTCCCCTTGCCGCCTCTAACCCTGGGTGCCATGGAAGGGTTTTGAGAGATTTGAAAATCTAAGGATTAGAGAGGTGGAATGGTGGTGTGAAAAAGGGATGTTGAGTTAGAGCCTTTACAGAGAAAACGAAGTAAATTTCAGGCCTTAGGAGAGAGAAGCTTAGAGGTTTTTTAAATAGAAAATGCATAACTTAAATCATTCGGCTGTTTAATTTTTCGAAAACCCCAAACGTTCGGTCGACTGAACTGGTGAGTTCGGTCGACTGAACTCAGAAAACTGGTCCAGTCGATTGGAATTTGTCCCTCAGTCGACTGAACTTAATGTTTTGACAGTCCTTTGATTTTCAGCATACTGGTTTTCTTTTAATTTTACAACAGATGAAAAGGAGCTCACAAATTATTTTTAACATTATGCATATAATAAAAAAATTTCATACAACTTCACGAACATCCATAAGACCCAATTCTTGTCAAATTATATTGAATCGATCCTCGTTAAGGGGTTTAGTAAATATATCTGCCCGTTGTTCACTAGTGCTTACAAATTCTAAAAATATGTCACCTTTTTTAACATGATCACAAAGAAAATAATGACGTATTTCAATATGTTTTGTTCGTGAATGCAAAATAGAATTTTTAGATATGTTTATTGCACTTGTGTTGTCACATTTAATTGGAACAACATCGTATTTTAATTTAAAATCATTGAGTTGTTGTTTCATATACAGAATTTGTGCGCAACAACAACCCACAGCCACATATTCGGTTTCAACGGTAGATAGAGCTACAGAATTTTGTTTATTTGAAAACCAAGATACAAGCGATTTCCCTAAGAAATGACATGTGCCACTAGTGCTTTTGCGGTCTATTTGTGCAACCAGCAAAGTGCGCATTAGAATAACTTATTATTTCAACAGATGCGAACTTAGGATACCATAATCCTATATCTATTGCGCCAACCAGATATCTTAAAAATCTTTTTATAGCAATTAGATGTGATTCTTTAGGACGTGCTTGATAACGTGCACACATACATACACTAAACATTATACCAGGCCTACTTGCAGTTAATTAAAGTAAGATACTAATCATACCTTGGTAGAGCTTAGTGTCTACTGGTTTCCCTTGCTCGTCTTTGTCAAGTTTAGTTGAGGGACTCATTGGAGTTCCCAAAACTTTTCATTTCTTCATTTGGAAGCGCTTGAGAAGCTCACGTATGTATTTTGATTGGTTGATGAAAGTTCCATTCTTTGCTTGCTTGATTCGTAATCCAAGAAAGAATGAAAGCTCTCCCATCATGCTCATCTCAAATTCTTTTTGCATGCAAGTAGCAAATTCCTTACACAAAATCTCATTAGTGGCACCAAATATGATAACATCTACGTATATTTGTACAATAAGCATGTTTTCTTTGTTGGTTTTCGTGAATACGATTGTGTCAATTTTTCCTCTAATAAAACTATTTTATAACAAGAAATTACTTAATTTTTCATACCAAGCTCGAGGAGCTTGTTTTAAACCATAGAAAGCTTTTGTTAATTTGAAAACATGGTTTGGATAGATGTGATCTTCAAAACCAGGTGGTTGTTCAACATATACTTCTTCATTTATAAAGCCATTTAAGAAAGCACTTTTTACATCCATTTGAAAAAGTTTAATGTCACACCCCAAACATTCGGGTCACGAGAAAGCCCACCAAAACATCCATTTAAGAAAATAGGTTTCACAGTTGGAAATCAAATATAACATCTGGATAAAATTTTCACAGTTGAACTCTCATAAAACTATAAACATGCATTCTCATACATGAATAAGTATATAGCCAAAATGCGTACAAAACTCGTATTCTGAAATAGGCATCACATGTCAAAGGTACATGTACAAAGCAGGAGAAACTACATTTAGTCTTCCGTCTCAACAGGCATCTAGGTCATCTCCTCACGTCCACATGAAAAGTTTTTAGAAAATCCAACCACATGAGCCGAAGCCCAATAGAAACAGACTATAAAGCTGTAAAGCAGGATATGCAATCATATAGTGGGAGCTAGCTCGACCACAAAAGCCAACACGATTTTCTCACAAAAACCACCAGTTTTCCATCTGAAAACTATCATTTTCATCCTTGAAACTATGCATATAAACCTGAGAGTTATCATGCCACAGTTAAGGGAAAGTAGTAAAACAACATTCTCCACTCGGGACAACAATCAACCGAGGAGACAGGATAAATGAGATCCTATATACCGACTCTGCCATACCCGACAAGGTAACCGCTATAGACTCTTACCCATTAGCCTAGTCCTGAACCACTGAAGATAAGCTAGATAATGACAAGTTCTATACGGTGTTACGACAATGTAACCACTTAGTTTACGGGACTACCTCCGAAGGTACTAAGCACCTGATAACCACTTAGTTTACGGGACCACAGCCCGAGGGTACTAAGCACCCAAACACCTCATTTACGGGGACTAACCCGACGGACCGCAGGTACCTACGCTACGCACGTTTCTGGACTTTCACTAAGGAGCAATCGAAGCTCACTCATAAACCCATTGTCCCGGTACATCTATGGATAACATTTCACATCAACCCACAAGCAGATATACAACTCATGTATATAAATGAGATCCAATCCATGAACCATGGAGATCAAACCAAAACATGTAAACACATTTATCATCAAAACGTTTTAGAAGTTGAGACTCAACCCCACGGGCTAGCTCCAAACCTTCAATAAACACTTTTTCCCACAACTCCGTTTTCAAACCATCTTTTGAAAACTTTCGGTAACCCTTTTTGAAACCATAAACCTCATAAAGACCTCAGATAAACATCGCACGAAGAAAGCTTGAACGAAAACACATCGTTTTCAAAAAAGGCCAGGTTCAGTCAACTGGACTCACCCTCCAGTCGTACCTCCGAAGCATAAAAATGTGAAACACGTTGTGCACAGATGCTAACTGAGGTGGTAAAGCCAAACGGTAAGCAGCCTCTCCAATCCTATCAAGAATCTCAAAAGGTCCAATGAAGCGAGGCGATAGCTTCCCGCTACAACCAAATCTCATCAAACCTCTACATGGCAAGACATTCAGAAACACATGGTCCCCCACTGCAAACTCCAATGGTAGTCTCCTCTGATCTGCATAACTCTTTTGGCGACTCTGTGCTGTCAGTAGGCGCTGGCGTATCACAGCAACCTTCTCTGTCGTCTCCCGTACCATGTCTGGCCCCAAGACTGTGGTCTCTCCCACATCTGTCCAACACACGGATGATCTACACGGTCTGCTATACAAAGCCTCAAACAGTGCCATTCCAATACTGGATTGATAGCTGTAGTTGTATGCAAACTCTGCTAAAGGTAGATGATCCTCCCACGAACCTCTGAAGTCAAGGATATAAGTCCTCAGCATATCCTCTAGAATCTGTATAGTCTTCTCTGACTGGCCATCCGTTTGGGGGTGAAAAGAAGTACTGAACATCAAGTTCATCCCCAAGGGCTCCTACAGACTCTGCCAAAAGCGCGAAGTGAAGTGCTAGTCTCTGTCTAAAACAATGGACACGGGTACTCCACGCAACCGAACTATCTCTCTGACATACAAGTCACTTAGTCGTTCCACCAAATCCCTTACACGGATGGGGAGAAAGTGTGCAGACTTCGTCAACCTATCAACCACAAGCCATACAGCATCATGTACCCTAGGTGACTGAGGAAGTCCTGACACAAAGTCTATCGTGACGTGCACCCACTTCCACTCCAATATAGGCAACGAATGTAGCAACCCTACGGGTCTCTGATGTTCCGCCTTTACCTGCTGACAGGTAAGGTATCAGAAAACAAACTGGATAACATCTCTCTTCATCCCTGTCCAACAAAACTGATGACGAAGGTCATGGTACATCTTCGTGCCTCCAGGATGCACGGCAAGACTAGAATGATGACACTCGCGTAAAAGATCAGCTCGGCATGACTCTGGCACAAACAACCTACCTGCCAACCTCAAACTCTGATCAAAACCCACGCTCCATCCTGCTGTATCCTCGCCACTAGCCACGCGGTCTCGTATCATTTGAGCCTTCTGATCCATCTGCTAGATCTCTAGCACACGTGCTATCAACGCTGGTCGAGTAACTACAGAAAATAAGGTGGCACAAGTCACTGTCTCTTGGAGACACAAATCAAACTCTCCCACCTCTCCACGCTTGTGCCACTCACGTATAGACACAGAAGCTAATGACCCGTGAGACCTCCTACTAAGCGCGTCAGCCACCACGTTGGCCTTCCCAGGATGATACTACAAGTCAAAATCGTAGTCCTCCAATAACTCCATCCAACGTCGCTGGCGCAAGTTCAGGTCCTTCTACGAAAACAAGTATTTTAGACTCTTGTGATTGAAGAAAACCTTGAAATGCTCACCATACAGATAGTGACGCCATGTCTTCAAGGCGAAGACCACAGTTACCAACTCCAAATCATGCGTAGGATAGTTCTTCTCATGTGTCTTCAGCTGTCGGGAACCGTAGGCTACAACCTTACCCTCCTGCATCAGAACACATCCAAGACCGTCATGTGAAGCATCACAGTATACAGTATACCCCAATCCTAGCTCTGGAATGATCAACACTGGTGGACAAGTCAACCGTGTCTTTAGCTCCTGGAAAGCTGACTCACAGGACTCACTCCAAGCAAACACAACTCCCTTCCGCGTCAAACACGTCATCGGTGCAGCGAGTCTAGCAAAGTCCTTCATGAACCGTCGATAGTAGCCGGCTAGACCCAAAAAACTATGTATCTCAAAGACACTCTTCGATCGCTCCCAAATGGTCACAGCATCTGTCTTTGACGAATCCACAGCTACCCCATCTGTCGACACTACGAGTCCCAAAAACCTCACCTCAGTTATCCAGAACTCGCACTTCTCAGACTTCGCGTACAATCGATGCTCTCTCAAAGTCTATAGGACGATCCGCAAGTGATCCTCATGTGCCTCCCTAGTGGGTGAATATATCAGAATATCATCCACAAACACTACCACAAAGCTGTCCAAGTAAGGATGAAAAATCTGGTTCATAAGACCCATGAAAGTAGCTGGCGCGTTCGTCAGACCGAACGGCATAACCAAAAACTCATAGTAACCATAGCGAGTCCTAAAGGCGGTCTTCGTTATGTCCTCGTCCCTAATCCTCAACTGGTGGTATCCCGACCTCAAGTCTATCTTTGAGAAGTAACTCGAACCCTGCAGCTGATCAAACAAGTCGTCTATCCTTGGCATCGGATACTTGTTCTTCATTGTCACCTGGTTCAGTTTCCTATAATCGATACAAAGACGCAAAGATCCATCCTACTTCTTTGCGAAAAGATCAGGAGCTCCCCATAGCGAAGTACTTGGACGTATAAACCCCCTGTTTAGCAACTTCTATAACTGCACCTTGAGTTCACGCAACTTAGCTGGTGCAAAGCAATAAGACGGCACATAAATGGGAGCAGCTCTGGGAACTAGATTAATAGAGAACTCCACCTCACGACTCAGCGGTAACTCGTACAAATCATCTGGAAACACATCAGAATAGTCGCACACCACCGGAGGTAACTCTTCGCGAACTCCAACCTCCTCATCCAACATGAGAGCTGAGAAAAGGAAACCCAGGTTGCCCTGGTTTCGCATAACGCCTGGTATAGACCTCAAACCCTCATCTCGGTCTCCTACAAAACAAAAATAATCTCCCGCTGGGGTACAAATCGTCACCCTCCGTCGATCGCAATCGATAAAGGCACGATAGGTGGTCAGCCAGTCCATCCCTAGGATGACATCAAACGCAGTCGTGTCTAGAATAACAAGGTCAAACTCTAAGCAACGACCGGTGACCTCCAACACGTAGGATCTGCAGACAAGGCTCAACTTCACACTCCCACTCACCGAGGTCTCTACAGATAAGGTACTACCCAACCAATCCATCTCTAACCCGAAAGAAGATGCAAAAGAAGCAGATAAAGATGAACGTGATGCTCCAGTGTCGATAAGAACACTAGCCCATGATCTAAAGACTAGAAGAGTACCTCTGATCACGGAGGTGGTAGCAGTAGCATCGGAACCAACCGGTGCTCTAGAAGAACTGGGCTTTGCAAGGACATAAGCTCTGGCCGGTCCACTGCGGTCCTGCACTGCCCGGCTACCCGACTGCACTAAAGCTCCTCCCGCTGCAAAATGGGACGTCTGAGCTCTAGGCTGTGAATACATCCGTCTCCCCAGGCCTGATGGAACTGCTGGTGCTCCTGCTGTGCTGTGAATGCTCCCACCCTGAGGATAGTTCCTCCGGATGTGCCCGGACTGCCCACATTCAAAACAAACCACTGGCCCCCTTCCTTGAGCCTGCGGTTTTGACTGTGCCTGAACAGGCATGGGACTACGACACTCTGCTGCGCGGTGTCCTGGCCGTTGGCATCTATGGCACAGCGCCTTTTGATCTGACCATCTCGTTGAGGCTACAGGAGGCGTGGATGTAGAAGATTGGGGCGGATACGTCCCCACTGGATGCGAACTCGGACTAGACGTCCGTCGACGCTTGTCCATGAGTTCCTGGAACTGCGTTCGTCCCCCATCTGACTGACCCCTATTGTCCTTATCTCTGCGCGTCTCGTTCAGAGTATCCTCCACTTTCATAGCAGTCTCCTCTAGCTCTGTAAAGACATGCATCCTGAACGCTGCCACTCTGTCTCGGATCGCGGGGCTCAAACCCTTCTCGAATCGTTTCGCACGGAACTCATCAGTAGACACAATCTCCTGTGCAAATTTGGATAGGCTAGTAAACTTAGCCTCATACTCAAGCATTGTCATTATCCCCTGCGTCAGAAACAGGAAGTCCTCTCTGTAACGATCTCTCAGAATCGCTGAAAAGTATTTCTCCAGAAATACCTTCGTGAACGCATCCCAAGTGCCTACCACTGTGGTCTTGGCAAACTTCCACCACATGTGAGCACTCCCTCTCAGCTGGAAGGCGGCACATATAACCCTCGGATCATCTTCCTCAATCTAAAGCGAATCCAGGATCCTGGTAACCAGCTCCAGTCACTCAGTGGCAACCGTGGGATTGGGATCCCCAGAAAAAGTAGGAGGGTCTAGGCGACGAAACTCACGCATCGCAACTGTAGCCCTCGGCTCGGGTGCTCTCTCCCTACCCCTAGTAGCCTCAACCAGTTGCCGGATGGAGCCGACCATCTCACGCAACATATCTCCCTCAGCAACAGGTCCTTGGGGTGCATTAGCATCCCCATCATCTGGGACTAGAACGTCCCTTTGGCCAAAACCACGGCCTCGTCCTCCCCGCGTGGACATAACTCTATACGAAAGCAACATAACAGGATCAGAATTCATACAGCATGTTCTTGCTAACGTAAAGGACAGATAAGCACCCTAACACATAGCCACGTAATATCATGTCATCACATCTCACATACCGAGGAGAACCGACAAGAAAGACTCAGCCATATAGATAACCTACTTAGATTCCTTCCTAGAAATCATGTCCGCGAAACGCGTCTCTAACATGGTTCCCAAGTTTGTTAATCCAAACGCCGAAAAGAAAGACTAATCATTCCTAAGGTCCAACTTCCATACCCACGTATATATCACAAGCTATCATGCTATGTTAAGAAAACGATGTAACACATGCAATCAAGCACACATACATCCTCACAAGGTGATGTACCCTCTTTTCCATGGCTCATAGGTATTCAAACCCAGAACTCTGATACCAAGTTGTCACGCCCCAAACATCCGGGTCACGTGAAAGCCCATTAAAACACCCATTTAAGAAAAATAGGTTTTACAGTTAGAAATCAAATATAACATCTGGATAAAATTCCCACAGGTGAACTCTCATAAAACTGCAAACATGCATTCTCATACATGAATAAGTATATCGCAAAAAGGCATACAAAACTCACCTTCTGAAACCGGCATCACATGTTAAAGGTATATGTGCAAAACATGAGAAACTACATCTAGTCTTCCGTCTCAACGGGCATCTAGGTTATCTCCTCACGCCCACCTAAAAAGTTCTCATAAAATCCCACCACGTGAGCCGAAACCCAATAGAAACAGACTATAAAGCTGTAAAGCAGGATACGCAATCATATGGTGGGAGCTAGCTCGACAACAAAAGCCAACACGATTTTCTCGCAAAAACCACCAGTTTTCCATCTGAAAACTATCATTTTCATCCTTAAAACTATGCATATAAACCTGAGAGTTATCAT
>JAULJZ010052849.1:0-36127 GCA_032270985.1 Heliamphora pulchella
TCGGCACTTTTGTGTTGACACAAAACTAGTTTGTGTCGACACTAACCTTTTTGGTACCTGAAGATCAACTTGAAAAACAGTTAGGGTGTCAAAGCATTTGATCAATTGGTGCTGACATACTTGATATGCTTTAAGTATACTTTGCCTTAAAAGTGTTTGACTTAATTTTTAATTAAAATTAACACAAAATATTCTATTCAAAGAATACTTAAGTGTTTGAGCCTTTTGAGATAGAAGTCATTCATTTTTACTAAGGTGTCAACTTTGATTGTTCAAAATGCGCTAACACTTTTATTTTGAAAATATAAAATATTATCCATTTAAATTGATTTATTTTTAGAAAATAAATTATGAAAATCATCAAAATCAAATTAAAAAGCCCTTGGGCTAACAGTGTTGGGTTTGACGAGAGGAACCATTTTGGGTTGAACTCGCATGTGTGTATTGTAATGTGAATGAGTTGGTTATGTTGGGTAGGCGAGAGGAACCACTTTGGGTTGGACTCGTGTGTGTGATGTGTGTTGATAATAAAAAAGGACCAATTTTGGGATCTAAAGATCGTTTAAGTTTGGGCACGAGTTGCTCCACGATGAAAAATTGAAAAACTACGCAGATTGGGTTCTCTGCCTGCTGGCTAGTGAATTGGGAAAGGACATTAGTAGTGTTGCGGTATAAAACGTTCTGTTACCTCAAGGGGTCTGTGTGGCTGCGTTAAGTGTAATGCTACGGAGGTCTATATGCTTGTCCGGGCGTTGGTGCCTATCTTTGAAAACCATGAGTTGGTGGAATATGAGAAATCTCAACAAAGCGTGTGTGTGTGCGTGCATTGTAAATGACCGGTTTGGTAAAACCTTAACCGGAGGATGGTAAAATATGTTGGGTCGATTGAGAATGGAAAAATGTGTCAGGTTGATTAGGAATGGGAAATTGGTTAATTTCACGAAAATTAAGGAGTATGGAACAATAATCCTTTTATACAAAATCCATTTATGCATGGGGAATTTATCTTTGTTGGGATGCAAAAAAAATTTTAGAACCGGCGCCGTGACCGTAAAAAACAGCGCGTGCGTTTTTCATGAAAAATAAGAACGGTATTAATCTAAAAATTGTTATACCTTTATGAAACTTGTCGAAAAGTTTCAAAAACTCCCGAATACGTTGAAGACGACCTAGCAATCTTCTCACGTATATCCCGAATGTGCTACGACGATTACGGTGTGTGGACACCGATGCCGATCGAAGTTATTTTCTTCTTTGGTTTCTTCTCACACTTAGTCTGCAAGAAGCAATAATGAAATTGCCAAAAAGAGATCTTAAACTAACTCTTCGGTCCCATTCATAACCTAAAACTTATCCCTGACGATCTTTGGTCCACGTTGTGACTTAAATGTTGTATGTTTTGCTTTGTACCTGCCTGGATCATGAGATATCTATCACGCATCATGATTAGCCTATTCGCATCATATGCATTGCCCCACGAATTACGATCGGTCTGATCCCTTGCAACAGGAGTACATAGGAAACTCGATGGAAATTTAAGTTCAACCACACTTTTTTGTATGTTTTGTTTGTGCCTAAGATTGGTAACTTGTTTAAGTGGTTTGTCTCTGGAGTTTTGACATTTACTTGCACTATGAATTATAGTAAGCTTTGTCAAAGAGGGGCAACCGTAGACACCCCAATTTGACCAAGCCAAATCTTAGGAACCGGTCTCAGATGCTCCTAATGATGAAAACATGAGAATTATGCTCAAGGATGTTCCTAAGCAAGCAACGTCAAGAATTCGATTCAAAACCCAAGAAGCCACCCAAAATATTCAGGCTGTGACATTCCTAACCCTCACGGCCGCTATCGTTTTCATGATCCTACACCAGGCAGCATCCTTGTCTTCACGGTTATCACTTTTTTTGATCCTAGAACTGGTCGTGGGCTTCATTCCTCACGGCCATTACCTTTTTGTGATATTGCAACATGCCGCAACCTTCAAAGGTCATAGTCGTCTCAGTTCGTACATTAAAGCAAACAACCACCATGTATAAGGACACAGCCTTGAGGTTGACACCTTTTTGGATAGGTGGCAGCATCCCAAAAGATCTTTGTGCTGCCATGATGCCTATAAATAGACGTTGTTTCCATTAAAATCAAAGGGAGAACATTATGATATCGATACTCTGTCGGTTTCATTCCTCGCCCGATATTTTTGATATTCCCGATACTCACATTCTTGATACCATACTTTTGGATTGAGATCATGACTTTGCTTGTATTAGTGAGGCTTTAGAGCACGAACCACTCGACTATTCTAGTCTTTTATATCCGAGGGATGTTCGAAACGGTTATCTACACTAGGTGACCTTAGGGAATTGTGACGTTTCTTAAACCCTCATTTTCTTTCTTCTGGGGGTGTCACGATTAAGGTTTCCACTTATTGATTTATATCATAAATGTTTTCTTTTGATTAATAATAGCGTATAAATAATGCATGTGGAAGCATGTTCATATGAGCCTTTTCATGAAAAATAGTATGTTTATAGCTCTCTATAATATGTAGAATAGCATGCTTCTAATGTAGTTTTGTGTTCACTGGCACATTGGACACCCAAAAGTATTTTTGACTCTTAAAACTTACGACCGCGACCTTCTGCTATCACGGCCGTGAGTTATTTTGGCCTTATTTTTTTTTTTGGTAATTAATTGTAATATAAAAGAAAAAAATATATACATGTTTTCAATGGGCATACTCCAGGTGGTTACATCACTTACCAACATATCCAAAAGAAAACAAAAAAACCTAATAATACAATAAAAAAACACACCCAACCGCCGCTTGACAGCGGGGGAACTCCGAATAAAACAAATTCTATGCACAACCCGCACGAATAGGAAAAGAAAACCAAAGTACAAACAAATGATCAAAACTCTTCAACAAACTAGACTACTAAAACTCGTAATCCCTGCTGAAGATTGGCTCCTCAAAGGATAATAAGCTCCGAAATTCAGACAAGAACAAGAGAACAAGACATTCGACAAGAGACAAGGTGGTGGTCTAACTAAATGTAGCCATCATAACCCATGGCCAGATAAATGACCAGCCCCCAAAACTCCTCAGAAGTCAAATCGATCCCTAAACTATCACAGAAAGCATCAAAATCCCACAAGCTAAAGAAGTCAAAGAAACTGGTTCTCTACGCAGGAGAATCTTTGCTCGGAAAGCCATCGAGCCCATCTTCGCGTCCTAGCAAGTGAGAAATCGAACGCTTCCCAAATAATATAAAGTTTTGATAAGAACAAATGAGGATCAAAATAAAGCCCAGTAACAATCACGAAGCTATAATCATCTCTGCATTTTATCTCCCTTGGCCCGCCAAGCCATCCATTCTTAATGACCCGTGGGCCCACAGCACCAATGTGCAACAGAATCTATCACGTGGGGTCCCCTTCCCCACTCAACTACCAAAAAAAAAAATCTATCATGTGGCTTTTGAAACCCATAAAATCAGGTAGCCAGCTATTAGCTCACGCCCCACGGTTTTGACTCCAATATCCCACTAGGGTTCATCACAATGAGAACCATAAAACAAGCCACATCCAAAATGGATCCCACCCAATATAGAAACCCACGGTTGCAACTTATTTTCTTCACGACTGCCATCTTTTCTTCATTTTTCTCACGACCGAAACATTCTATTGCTACGGCCGTGAACTTTGTGTGGGACCAGTAGCCTGAAAATCATGTTTAAACCATTATGTAACCTCTTTTTAATGCTATATGTATTATATCTTGAGGCTCATGCTATTGTTGAAGTAATAGTTAGTTGATCCTGCTTTGATAAAATAAACTGTGATTTTCTATCCCGTGCATTCTATCTGTTTGAGTTTCATTGGACCTTGTATATTAAGAATCTCTCTGGGTTTCTAAAACACCATGGCCGTAACCTTTGGGTGTCACGGTCGTGACCTTTTTAACCTCTTTTCTTACTGCTACTATCTATTTTGCCACGACTGTAAGTTTTGTTGCTTCTTTTGTCACGGCCACGAGTTTTGTTGCTTTTTTTTGTCATGGCCACAACGTACTGTTGCTACGGCCGTGGGCTTTTAGTATGATCAGTAGTTTAAAAACAGTGTTCAACCCCCTTTTTTCTTTCCGTTTGATCTGTGTATAGCATGTTAGAAAACAGAAACAGTGCTGCATAACCCTTATGCTTTTTCTTGTTTTATTTGATCCTTCATTTGCATGTTTTTTGTTTTGCTTTGCTTAAACAATAAATGTGGCCTGATTAGAAATGATAACCAAGTTGTATGACCCTTAAGATTTTAACTAGAAACCCCTTTATTTTTTCTTTGTATGCTTTTCATTAAACTCTTTTCAACCTCCCTTTTTGTATTTGTTACCTATGAAAAGTTTAAAACAAAAACCAACATTGACAAAGTAAAGGCCAGCCTTACACTTGGGCTAAAAGATTGCCTAACACCTTCCTTTTTCTTACCTTAGCTCATGAACTCTCTTTTTCTCTAGTTGCGTTTAAAAAGACTTATGGCCTTCTTTTTTTTTCTTGGTTTTTTTTATAAACCAAGTGGTGACTCCATTTTTCTAAAATGTGTTTAGATATCTTGGGTTTTCATTTTAAAATAAAAGAATATATTCCTAAAAATAATGGTTATCCAATGCACCGTTTTTCGAACACACCCGAAGGTCGAACCAAAATGCCCGCAGGTTGATGCCTTAAAACTGATATTTAAGATGAGTATGGTTGACACCTTAAAATCGACAACTATGATGGTACAGTTGACGCCTTAAAACCAATAACCATTACAGGTACGGTTTGTCACGCCCCAAATTTTGGGTCATGCGAAAAGCCCAAGAACAACCACCGAAATCGAAATACAACAAACCCAAGATTTCTCTCAAAAGCATAAAACATGCATACATCCATAAGAACTACATATGCTTTACACGGTTGATGCCTTAAAACCAACAACTATGATGGGTACGATTGACACCTTAAAATTGGCAACTACGATGGGTACGATTGACGCCTTAAAAGTTATAATCCTTATGGTTGTAGTTGACGCCTTAAAACTGAAAATGATTTCGATGATTGTAGCTTTAAATAAGTTATTTTGAAATGCATGAATTCATGGTAAACTTGTGATTATTATTTGAGTACTCATACGAGCTTTATGCTTATGAAGATGTTGTTGTGCTATTTCAGGATAAGTTCGCTAATCTTTAGGACGACTCAAAAAAGAAGAGATTGCTATGTGTTTTTAGTTTTCTATTGTCATGACCTATGCTTGAAATGTAAATGTTGAAAATATTATGCACATGAGTCTTGTTATTATATTAACGTATTTCATAGCATTAGATTGGCACTGCATATGGTCATAAAATATATGCTTTCGCAAGATCTTTTCAAAATAATTGTTCTCATAAATCCCTAACTACTTGAGAAAGTAGGCCTCGGGAGCGTTTGACTCACTGATCGGTCATGAACGCTATTGTTAGAAAATGGATCGTGACAGAGAGATGGTATCAAAGCCATAATTTTGGATTTTCTTAAAACCCAAATTCATAGGATTATGTACACAATAGTTGCACCCATGTATGTATCTTCTGTGAATAGCCACCAAACGATTATCCCTGAAGTTCCGATCAGAAAAATGCTTGATCACCATTTCTTATGATGGGAAGTCTAGAAAAATTTATCGAGTGGGATAATGATTTTGCTATGTGCATATGTGTAATATTAATTGAGATATTCCATAAAAAAATTCTCAAAACACACCCACGACAATAAACATGAAAAGTTAAGATTTCTTAGGAAGTTAGACCTTTGCTTTGAATAGTTGTTCTTTTTGCCCAATATATTATAGTGTGGCACGAACAATGAAGTAGGGAAGATTAGGGAAGTTTGATTCGACGCTAGATATTCGACATATAAATGACCAGTAATGTAAACAGTAGGACAGGAGACCAAGAAAAAGGAGACCCTTTTCCAGTTGTAGGAATAACGTGTGAATTCATATTTAACATTTTTAAAGTAATATTTCTCTTTCTTTGTTCCTAGTTATGGCAAACACATGAAGAACGACTTGTAGCATGGACGAGTTAATGACATAAGTAAACACACAAATGGATGAGATGTGTCAGATGATCTATGAGTTAACTAAACTCAGACAGCAACAAAACCTAGCCCCCCTAATCATAATAATTCACCACCAGTCGTACCCCAGGATCACGTCATGCCCCAAAACCCAATAGAAGGCCTAAACGTGAGAGTTTTTGAAAATGAAACTATCAACATACAAAGGAGGGTTAGATCTAATTAAAGCCAATGAGTGGATAGCAACAATGAAGAAAATATTTAGAGTATTAACCTGTACTGAAACACAAAAAGTAAGACATGCAACATATCAACACGAAGGCGAGGCCCGAAGGTGGTGGAACTTGAAAAAACAAGGAAGGCCACGATGGGATGGGATTAACTTTTAGTCTACTTTTGAGAGAAGTACTTGAAGTAAAAAATTAGAAAGATGATTCAACCTCTAAGACTACCCACTTATGCGGACGTCGTCGACCGAGCATTACTAGTAGAGCAAGAAAACCACAAAAGATAGAAATTACTTGAGAAAAAGAAAACACCAAACCATGAGTTTGAGAAACATAAAAAAAGAGACTTCAAAGAAGCAAGTCGTGGGGATGACAAAGGATGGAAATTATAGAATTGCTTGTTCAACAAGCGAGAGGGCTCACTCAAGAAAATGTTGGAAGATGACTGGCCAATGTTTTAACTGTGGCTCCAAAGGACACATAAGAAGGAACTATCTAAAGTATTTCGAGAATTAACAATGGAAGAGGAAGCCAAAATCAAAGGGCTAGGAGCACAAGAAAACCACACTTCGAGGCACGAAGGAATGACAACAACACTAGAGGTAAGGAAGAATGCAACCCTTGTAACGACCCGGCTATGACCCTAGTTGTAACGACCCGGCTATGACCCTAGTTGTAACAACCCGATTGGTAATGACCCGTGTAAAGACCCAGCCCAAACCGTAGTATTAGCGGCTGTTAGTCGACGAGATCTTAGGTCACTAGAAGGCCGAAAACTCTAACTCAATCTAAAACCCTAATTCTATATGAAAACCTTAAAAAGACCTAATACTCAATAGGCAAAATCCTAATACTCATATAAGACTCTCAACATCCTAAATTAAGTAAAAAAACATGAAATATTAGATTAAAAATCAAAATTTCTCATAATTAGAGTAAAATGACCATTTTACTCTAGCATTACAAAAAACCTTAAAAATTAAAATTTTGATACATGGACACCCTAAATCAAAGATTTAAATATAATTAAGTAACAAAAGACAAAATAAGAATAAAAATAACAAAAATACCCCTATGTGGCTGGCCACCTTTGGATTTGTGCCCAAAAAATCACTTTTTGCCTTTTTAAGCCCAAAAAATGAGAAACAGTTGTACAAATCAAGCATTATTATGACCCAATATTATTTAAACAAGTAATATATATATATAACAATATTATAATATAGGTAAAAAAAAGCAAATAAATTATTATTAAAGTTCTTACATACTAAAATAAATCAAAAAGTCAAATCTTGTCAAACACCTTAATTTGACTTAAAAGCCTACACTTATTTAATCAATTATAATAAAAATTATGATAATTTATGAGAATACTAAATTAATCATAAAATTACTAAAATAATAAGTCTTAGTAGGTAGGGACACCAAAAAGATACACCAAATTAATTTTTTAGGTGTTTTCTTGCATAATTTGGCACCAAAACCAAGATTAAATCCCAAATTAATGCAAAAATAAGTTTTTGAGCCTTCCAAACAAGCCCCAGCCAAAATCCCTCTGCCCCATGATCTGAAAATGTCAATCACATTTGCCTTCTCAATGCCATGCAACCAATGAATCCAAAAAGCTTTCAAATTAAAGTTTCGAAACACATCATTAAGTCCACTACCTCTTTGTCTATATAACCAAGCCAAACACCACCCTTCTCTTCTCCATGTTTTCATCTAAGAAAGTGAGAGAGATCAGATTAGAGTGTTCCTGAGTGCTCCTACAAGTTTGAGAAAGAAATGAGGAATGAGGAAAAAGAAGCTAGAAGGATCAAGGTAGTGGTGCAACAAGCTAAGTCCATACATTCTTCCACATTTAGAACATTAAACAAGTAAGTAAAACCTCTAAACTTTCTATCTATTATAACCCTAAAACTCCTCTCAACTCATCTCTTAAAACACAACCAATAACAAGAACCGAAAATGGACAAGAAAAGGCATTGTAGTAAGAAAACTAGGATTGTTATGTCGGTGGCAGCTCCTATGGTAGCCCTACATACCCCCCCAGGGTTCAAACCCTGAGGTGTCACTACCCCCTCCCCAACTTAACTACCAAAAAAAAAAAATTAGGATTGTTCATGATTTTTATGGTGAAAATGGGTTTGCATGTTTGTAGTCATGAGTTTGGTAGCTTCTATAAGTTCTAGAACAAATATATGTAAGTCTTAAACACATGCATGTAAAGAAAAAGGGCCAAATCTTGACATACCATGAGTTTGGAGGCTAACACCCATAATGACCTGATTTTTGAGCTATTTTGACTTTCTGTCCCGAAATGTGAATTATCATAACTAATTATTGAAAAATTATTTAAGTGTGATTTTTATGTCCAGGCCTAGGTTTTGATGTTATCGTTCATACAAAATTAGTTTGAACTGATTTCACTTAGTAGAACTTGAGATATGCCATTTTTGCCAAAGTGTGTCAGTTTCTGACCACCCAGACTTACAGACCTACAAACCTTAGTTTAGAATGAGATCCGAGCTTAGGTCAAAACATGATCATTGTAGATAACATTTACTTCTTTCTATCCACCAAAAAGAAACCCAAAATATTGAGATTTGATAGGTCAAAACACAACTCAAAGTCATTGTTCTAGATCTGCGAATGACAGAGCCCTCTATCAAATGTTTTTGTATGACCAGAAACCCTTCTTTTAGTGACCAAATCTGAAAGTTGTTTTCATGAAAAGTGTAGATAACATATTGAACTCTTTACTGTCCAAAAATCAAACCTAGATACCGACGGATGGACCCTCAAACCATTTTTAAACTCTCTATTGTAACCAGATTTTGCTGTGTACTTTGTAGCTGACTGAACCCATTTTATAAATTGGCCTATATCTTTACCTTGTTTCAAATAACTACCCTTAGCACTATTCATGAACCTTGTAGGTAACATGTTGAATCGAACATATCCAAAAATTAGACCTGTAGGACTTAATTTGATGCCCCAAAACCGAGATCAATGGAGGCACTTCTTCTATATTTTTCTCTGTGAAGTGCTGAACCATTTTCACTTAAATGAAATTACTCACATATTTTTCCAAGGATTTTGCCTTGTGTTAAACGTAAAAGTTGTAAGGAATATGTTTATCTAAATGGTGACTAAAAATAAGAACTTAACTCAATGTCTAAGTACTCCAAAACATTGTTGTTCTTTTTAAATTGATACTTAAAAGTTGACCCTTAAGTTGTTAAGCGCGTGGTTGACATGATTTTATTATGGGACTTGAAGTATATATTTTAATTGATTCAAATTGGATGATTAATATTTTAGAGTGATTATATGATGATTAAAATCCGTTCTATAAAGTTTGAACCGTGTCTTAACAATTGTGACTTCATGTGCTTGTACTTAGTACTTTAATGAGTTGTACCATATTCTATGTTGGGTTGTACAATTTGCCATGCTAAGTTGCATATCATGCCATTGTTAGTTGTACTTCAGAATATAAGTTGTTTTACCATAAGCATTTTCATTGTGGCGTTGAAGACATCTTGTGGGTTACCCCTTGTATATTTTTGAGTTGTATCTTGATATGGTTGATGTGAGAGAAGGTGGACGTTTTTATTTTGGTCAATGAATCCTGTTTGATGGGGGTGTTAACAATGGGCGATGTACATCCTGAGTCGTGTTACGTCCTGAGCCGTGCCACGTCTTGAGCTGAACTGCCGCTATAGGCCATTGTGATCGGGAACACTGACGTACGGGAACTTAACGTACGGGAATGTAATAGTGCCATTCAAATTATTGTGTCGGGTATGATTGGCTTTGGGCCATGTACATCTTGAGCCGTGTTACGTCCTAGGCCGTGCCACGTCTTGAGCCGAACGCCCGCAATACGCTGCTGTGATCGAGAACGTTGGTGTATGGGAGCCTAACGTACGAGAACGTAATGGTGCCATTCGGAATTCGATTGGTTGATTTATAATTGGGTTGGAAAAATGCATTTGCATTGCACTCTTCATTACCTACATAATTAGTTGTTTAATACTTACCTGTCTACTGTATTTATATCTTTACCTGCTTTCTTAATTTATAAATGCTTTTAGTGTTATATGAAATGCATTATGGTGAGTTTATGTCGTGAGATTGGTTAGAGAGTTTGGAGAGTTTTCTTCTAGGTTTTGGCTTATGGCATTTGTGCCACATGTGAAGAGAAGGAGTTCTTGGAGGAAGTCACCCCCGAAGAAGAAGAAGGTTTTGAAGAACAAGAAGGTTTTGAAGAACAGGGTGAGTAGCAGAAGCTAGTGAACCCCGATAATGCTTGCTGAAAATTTGAATCTTCTCTTTTTGTTCTTTTTGTTCAGTCTCCCTGTGTATATTGTATTTTTTTGTAGATCTTTTACGAAACTGTAATCGTTATGTACTTTAGAACAGTTCAGAACTCTTAATGATGTAATATTTATGATGTATAAATATAAATGAATGGAAAGAATATTTTTCTTATCTATACTTATGTATGTCTCGACGTTCCCAGAGAACGAGGCATCACAATTGGTATTAGAGCCTTAGTTTAGTGAACCTTCAGGCCTTGGGTTATGGAAAACCATACGTTTTGTTGTGTTGAAGCTCTGTAGGATGCGTTGTATAAATTATTATTATCAACTATACATTATAAGAACTAAAATCTGCTACATCTAAGTCTTATAGCGAGTCGCGTTAGGATGCTACCGAGTTTAAGAGCAGCAAGGAATCTACATGGAAAAGAAGAGTAAGGGCATCTAGATCGAAGACCGGAGATTCATGCAACGAGTTATCTTATTTTAAGGGGGTTAGACAGGAGTACACTTAGGAAACATTTCCAATATCACCTCGAGAGCCACCGTTAGAACCCCACAACTTCATCCTTATAAGTTATTTTCCCATTTATCCCAAGCCCTTGTGTTAACTTTTATACCTGGTTAAAGTTCTTTTGCCTGTCCTTTCTTCTTATATCATCAGTCCTCAATGGTACTGTCAAATGTCGTTCGTCGGTAACCTTTATGCACCAAGTCTTATTGGTAACCCTATCAAAAATTCAATCCTAAAAAATACCCTTGTCCTCAAGTTTTCATGCCTCGATAATAACCGGTATTCGCATTTGATTCTCTTCCGATTCAAGCCATCATCCTTGAACTAACTCTTCTTTTGTAGAACTCGATATCAATTCTTTGTTAATTACCCATTTTGAACATTCGACATTGATAAAAAAAAATTTCATCGTTTATTTTCTCTCTATTCTGAAACCACAATCTGTTGCAGTAATTTTTTGAATTCTTTGTACACTCTTGAAATATTTATTAGGGAAGTAAACTTAGATACTTGAATTGAAGTACTTTAGGCCGACGTAACTTCAGGGTAAATATCTAGTTTGGCTGCTCATTGCTTAACATCTCTTTTATTAGAATCTAATTGTACTGGATTAGTTTCGAGGACATTTATTTAAGTATTGTTCAATGTCCTTCTCTTGTTTCACCTACATTTGAACCCCAAATGGCCACTCAATTTGTGTCAACGGTGACTGCCTTAACTGTGACCATTTGACCTCATCCAACCTATCTTTTGAACCATCTAGGAATCTTTTCTTGAATCTCAGTAAAAGATTTGTTCACTTTCCTTAAGCTATTCTAACCCCCAGCTACACTTTGTGTAGTCTAGTACATCATTCGAAATCCTCGACTAAACGCTTGACCACTCGCCGCCCCAGGTCGCATCTCCTAAGACCTAGATTGATGAGAAACAAAAGTTATTAGAGTTTAACGCTTTCACGAGAAACTCGAATTGTGCACATGTAACATCCCAGTCCGGACCCTAGTCGTAATAACCCGATTTGTGATGACCCGTGTAGCAATGCAGCCCAAAACTTATTATTAGCGACGGTTAGTTGACAAGATCATAGGTCGCTAGAATGATGGAAACCCTAATTCGACTCAAAAATCCCCAAAAAAAAAAATAAATACTCAAAAGTAAAACCCTAATACTCAGAGAAGACTCTCAACATCCTAAATTAAGTAAATAACATGAAATATAAGATTAAAAAATAAAAAATTCTCATAATTAAGGTAAAATGAACATTTTGCACCTAGCTCAACAAAAAATCTTAAAAATCTAAAATTTGACACATTAACACCCTAAATAAGATATTTAAATACAATTAAGTAATAAAAGACAAAATAACATTAAAAAAGTGACAAAAATGCCCTTAGTGGCCGGCCACATTGGAGTTTGTGCCGCATTTTTAAACTCAAAAATGAAAAAAAGTTTTACAAATCAAGCATTATTATGACCCAAGACATTTTATACAAGTAATATACATACTAATATAATATTATAGACTAACAAAGGCAAATAAATCATTATTAAAGTTCTTACATACTTAAATAAGTTAATAAGTCACATTTAGTCAAAATAGCTTAAAGTAGCATAATTACCTACATTTAAATAATTAATTATTGTCAATATTTTTATAAACTATAATAATAATAATAATAACACTAAAATAATTCATTTTAGGCCAAAAAGAGACATCTAATCAATTTTAAAAATACTTTCTTGAACAATATAGTGCTAAAACACCAGAAAATAAGCAATTAAAGCAAAATAAATCATTTTGAACCACCCAAACACACCCCAGTCCAATTCCCACTTACTTTTTCTGCAAAATTTCAGATTTCAATTTTCTAAAACTCTCTCCACCTCTCATGCAACCAATAGGAGCCAAGAAAAATTTTAAATTTGAATTAAGTGCAATAATTAATCCTCCATTATAATTTTTCTATAAAAACAAGACATAAGCCCCCCATTCTCCTTCATGCATTCGGCTGAGAGGATGAGGGAGAGAACCACCAAAATTTTTTGAGTGTTTTCAAAGAAGAAGGAGAGAAGAAGAGAGAAGGGAGAAAGAAGAAGGAGGAAAGGATCAAGGAGCAAGCTACAAAGCCAAGTCCCATTCTTCCTTAACCTTTTAAGCATCAAAATAGGTAAGTAAATTCTCTAAAATCTTCTGATATTCTTTCATAAAATAACCCTTAATCCATCTTTATAATCAACCCTAAGCGAAAGAAACAAAGAATAACTGAAAAAGGCGTCATAGGAGTAGTTTATGGACTGTTTGTGTATAGACAAGCTTTGCATGTGCTTGCATGTGTATATTTTTTAGTTTTATGGGTTAAATATGTTCTGAAGTTTTGGTTTGTATGAGTTTATGACATGAATGAAAAGAAAATACATCAAAAATTAACATAACATGAGCTAAGCCATTAAAATCCTAAATAACCTGATTTTCATGACATGCGAACAATCCACTACCAACTTTAAAACATCACAACTAATTGTAGAAATATGATATTAAAGTGATTTTTATGTCTAGACCTAGATGTTCGAGTTCCCTGTCATAAAAAATTGGTTTGAAGTGATTTCGTTGGGTAGAACTTCAGATATATCATTTTTTCCAAAGAGTATCAGATTTTGACCACTCTGAGTTGTAGACCTAAAAACCCTAAGTTAGAGTGCGAACCGAGCTTAAGTCAAAACATAAAACTTGTAGCTAACATATTTATATTATCTTCTACAAAAAGTAAGCCAAAACTATGAAGTCTGGATTAGTCAAAATCTTTCCCAAAGTCACTATTGTATTTTACTAACTGACAGAATTCTTTGTCACACTTTTTTATGAGACCAAAAACTTAGATTTTTAGTAGCCACATCCAAAAGTGGTAAATATGAAAAATGTAGCTAGCATATTAAACTAAATACTGAAAAGAAAGCAGCCCAAAATACCCTCAGATGGTACCCCAAAGGTTTTGAGCATTCTCTGTTGAAAATCCACTCTATAAACCCTTTTTAGGCTGACTGAACCCTTTTTATAAACTCTCAAACTCTCAAACGTTTTTCAAACATCTTGCCCTATAGCAAAACATGAAACTTGTAGGGAACACCTTAACCTAAAACCTCCCAAAAAATCAGAGCCACAGTCCTTGAAGTGATGTCTGAAAAATGTGGCCAACAGAGGCCCAAATTCTGTGTTTTGACTTTAGTGTTAAACGTGAAAGTTGTAAGAAATATTTTTATCTAATTGGTGTTCAAATTTTAAAAATTAAATCAATGTCTAAGAACTTCAAAACACTATCACAACTTAAAAACTAGCAATTGAACATTTACATAAACTTTGCTAAGTGTACAAATGGCGTGTTATTTTTGTGAAACTTGAGTATATAGACTTTATATGAATTTTGTGAGTAATTAGTGTATGAAAATGATAATTTTGATGAAGTGAACTCATGCCGATAGTTCAATTCTATGTCGCATAAATTATGGTTATACTTCGCATGCTTGTACTTAATGCTTTAGCAAGTTGTACCTCATGCCATACAGTGTTTATATGCCATGCTATAATTAATTGTATAGGATAAACATATTGCACATCATGAGCATTCCTATATTTCATCTTAGGTTATCGGAGTCCTTTCCATATCTATCGTGGTGAGTTGGGTTATATTAAAATTATTCTTTTCTCGGTTCCTAGTCTAGGGCGTTCCTAGTAGCCATTTTTGTAACTATTTTGGGATATATTCCCTCTAAGCACCCTGGGTGTGTCCTCCGTGTTCTAAAAGAAAGATTTGTTATTTATGAATACTGTTGGGCACCACGGGTTCGTCACTAGCACTTCAGTTTTGGTAATTTAGACCTTGGATTGATACTAAGTGAGCATCCTTGTTTTTAATGTGGGTAACCCCATAAAGTCTCATCACGACGATGACAATAAGTCCATAAGGCGGTAATGACAACAAGTCCCATCACGGCAATGACAATAAGTCCCTGAGGCGGCAATAATAATAATAAGTCCATACAAGTAATAGAAATAAGTCCTAAAGTGGAACTCCTATTTTTATTTCTGAATACAAGTCGAGTTGGGCATCTGTATTGCATTCATCTGCATCACGCACTTATATAATTGTTCTTATATATGCTTACCCTGTTGAAAAAGTTAAATTATCTGTTTCTTTGGCCTTAAATTGTATTCGGTATTAGACGATATGTATTGTAGGATATTTTGTTGTGAGTTTGTTAGACAATTTAGGAAATTTGCTTCTGGGCTTTGGCTCATGGCATTCGTGCCACAAGTGAGTGTGATGAATTCTTTGAGAAAGTTGCCCACAAAAAAGAAGACAGAATTGAAGAACAGAGTGGGTGGTAGAAGCCAGCGAACCTCGACAATGCTAGCTGAAGAATTGAGTTTTTACTTTTTGTTCTTTGATTCAGTTTCCACGAGCGTATTGTAATTTTTGTTAAATTCTCTGGTGAAACTATAATCGCTATGTACTTATGAACAGTTCAAAACTCTTAATGATGTAATATTTATGATATCTAAATATAAATAAATGGCTAGAATATCTTCCTTATCTATACTTATGTATGTTTCGACGTGCCCAGAGGGCGGAGTGCCACAGCACATCCTCAGAAGAATCACTTGGCGCATCATCATCGAGTTGCAAAGCATATCTCTACCTGGAGTTAAAGCACAAAATGTCTGCCAACGTCTGCGCTTAATGTGTTTTGAAGATTAATAACTCCGACTGCAAGAACTGCTAAGTAGGGCCTCATGTAACATCTCTAATGGAGACCTATACGAAGGTTCCTATCGCCATCACTGATAAAGCTCGCATGAGACCCGTAGGAGTGTGGCACGGGGAAGTGCAATGGAAATGCTACGAAACTTGAAAGTAACGTGGGACTACGCAGTTAAAGTCTGATGGTTTTATCCACACCTATTATGATGGCAGGTAGACGACCTAACCATCAACAGCCAGCAGATGAACCCATAGACGAAGAAGCGCCAGGGTTAGCCCAGGTCTTGCGTGAGCTTGCCACCAACATTAACCGTTCTTACATCTGATATAGGATATGGTTCTTATCAGAACTCAGAAAATAACATGCCCCTACGTTTAAGAGAGGAGCTGAACCAAGAGTAGCCGAAGAATGGCTAAGAGCTGTCAAGAAGTTATATAACTCCATTAAAGTGCAGATCGATGCTGATCGAGTAGCTCTAGCAGTACACCTACTGGAAGGAGAGGCTGATTACTGGTGGTCTATGATTGATAACACCCAAGATGTATCAGCTCTAACTTGGAATCAGTTTGAAGAATTATTTTTTAGAAAAGTACTTCTTGGCTCCCTTCCAACAGGGACAAGTCAGAGAATTTTTGGAACTAAAATAAGGATCTATGTCAATAACCCAGTACGTAAACTACTTCGAAGAGTTGAGTCGATTCGCAGCGACCATCATACCTGACGAAGAATTAAGGGTGTGAAAGGTCGAGTGGAGTCTAGAACCCTTTATCCGAACTAGAGTCATCTACTTACAGCTTCTAACTTACACTTAAGTAGTACAAGCAGCCCTATTAGCGAAAACAGACTTAGCCGACTCTAGAAAGATTTGGAGTTAGAGAAAGAAGAGTACTAGTTAAGGCGCTGCTATGAATGCGGTCAGCCTAGGCACAAAAAGTCACAATGTCCGCAGCTGGGACAGGGTAACTAGGAAGATCAATAGCAGCAATGGAAACAATTGCAACCTCAATCGGAAGGGCACCAACAACATATCTAAGCTGCCAGGCCTTTTGTAAATCAGTAGAATGGGAGAAGAAGACCACCCCTCAAGAGGGTCCTAGCAACAGAGCAAGATCGAGAAATGCCAAGAATGGCAATGGAAACCGACCAGTGGGAAAACAAATCCTTGCTTTGTAAGAGGATGAGATGGAGGAGGGTACACAAGTCATACAAGGTATGTCCATGCTGTCCAATACCATAGTGAGAGTATTGTTTGATTTTGAAGCATCCCATTCTTACATATCTTTGGCATGTATGCAAGCTCTGCCCTTGGAAACCGAAATGTTAGGTCAAACTCCAAATGTCGATGCACCCTTAGGATATAACATGTGAGTAGACTTTATTTGTAGAATGTGCACGTTGAGAGTACTGACACTCTTATGCCATGCAACCTGCAAGTCATGGATTTTAATGAATACGACGTAGTTCTCGGAATGGACTGGCTCTCTGGACATCACGCTATCATCGATTACCGATAGAAGAAGATATGGGCACCAGTAGAGAATGGCACTATAGTACGGTTTAAAGGAGAACGACGTGAAACCCTAAAACCAAGTAACGTAAAGGTGTATAGATCAAGTAACTTCAATGGAAGATTAGCTTACATGCTCGCCGATATAAACGCCCTGTTAGCCACCGAGTTGCCACGAGTTGTACAAAGAGATCAATAGAGATCAAAAGCAAGGTACTCTATAAGAAAAGCGATTCTGTTAATAGAAGCACCTGTAACACTCCGGTCCGGACCCTAGTAGTAACCACCTAGATTATAAACTCGATCTGGATCCTAGTTGTAATAGCCCAAACTGTAACTACTCGCAGAACGATCTAAGCCTAAACACTAGTATTAGCAATGATTAGTTGACGAGAACTTAGGTCGCTACATAAACAAGAAAAATCCTAATTAGCCCGAGAAACCCAAAGTGACACGAAAATCCTAAAAGGGACCAAATACTCTGAGGCAAGGCTCTAACACTTAGAAAAGTCTCAGAACAGTTTAAATTATGTAAATAAATAAAATATTAAATTAAAAATCAAAAATTCCCATAATTAAGGTAAAATAACTATTTTGCCCCTAGTACAGGCAAAAATCTTAAAATTTTAAAATTTGACACATGGACACTCAAAATCAGATATTTATATATAATTAATTAATAAACTATAAAATAACAACAAAAATAACCAAAATGCCCTTACATGGCCGGCCACCTAGGAATTTGTGCCCAAAAAGCTATTTTTTGTCTTTTTAAGCTTAAAAATGAGAAAAGATATTTAAATTAAGTATTATTTTGACCCAATACTTTTTATACAAGTAATATATATATAATAATATAATAATATAGGTCAACAAAAGTAAATAAATAATTATTTAAAGTCTCTATACAATAAATAAGTCAAAAAGTCAATTCTAGTCAAACTAGCTTAATTTAACTTAAAAGTCCACACTTATTTATTTAATTGCTATCAAAATTATGATAAATCATGGAAAGACTAAATTAATCATAAATACATTAATATAATAGGTTTTAGTAGATTTAGGTACATAAAATTAATATTTTATGCAATTAAATACATAAAAATGCACCAAAATACCATTTAAAACCCTAATTAAACTCAAGACCAGCTTTTTAGTTTCCCAAACCTGCCATAGCCAAACCACACTGCCCCAAAATCTGAATTTACAAGTCTTGAATAAATACCACCTCCCATTCAACCAACGAAATTCAAAGAAAATTCAAAATTTGAATTTTTGTAATAATTAATTCCCATTTACATTTCTTCTATAAAAACATGGCATAATCCCCCATTCCCTTCATACATTTCGGCTGAGAGGAGAGGGAGATCAACCATAAAAATTTCTCTAAGTGTCCACAAAGAAGGAGAGAAGAAGGAAGAAAGAAGGAAGAAGGAGTTAGGAGGAACCAATGAGGGATCTTTAAAACTAAGTCCTATTCTCCAACAAGCTTTTAAGTATCAAAAGAGGTAAGAAACTCCCTTAAATCTTCTGATGTTCTCCTCCAGGATACCCCTCAATTCATCTCTATAACAAACCCTAACAACATAAAACAAAGAATGAGTCAAAAAGGGCGTCGTATGAGTGATTTAGGGACTGTTTATGTAAGAGTAAACTTTATATGTATTTGCATGTGTGTATCTTTGAGTTTTATGGCCTAAACATGTTCTGGAGTTTTGGTTTACGTGAGCTTGTAACATGCATGCAAAGAAAATATGTCAAAAATGTACACAACATAAGCTAAGCAACCAAAACCCTAAATAGACTGATTTTCTGGACTTACTCACTTTCTGTCACCTACTTTAAATAATCATAACTAAATGTAGAAAAATGTTCTTAAAGTGAATTTTGTGTCCAAATCTAGAGGTTTGAGTTATCTGTCCTAAAAAATTAGTTTGAAGTGATTTCGTTGGGTGGAACTCCAGATATCTCATTTCTTTTAAAGAGTGTCAGATCTTGACCACTCTGAGTTGCAGACCTAAAAACCTTAAGTTAGAATGAGAACCGAGCTTAGGTCAAAACATAAACCTTGTAGATGATACATTTATCTTTCTATCCACCAAAAATGAGCCAAATATATGAAGTATTGATGTGTCAAAGCACTTCCCAAAGTCTCTGTTAAGGTTCAGTGACTTACAGACCTCTCTGTCATACCTTTTTGTGAGACTTAAAACCTAATTGTTTTGAAGCCAAATAGAAACGTCGTAAACATGGACTTTGTAGATAACATATTAAACTAGTTATTGAGCAAAAATAAGACCAAAATACCTTCGGATGATACTCCAAAGGTTTTAAATATTATCTGTTAAAAACACACTATGCAGATCATTTTTAGGCTGATTGAACCCTCTTTATAAATTGGCCAAAAGCTCAAACGTTTTACAAATAACATGCCTTAGATCAAAACATGAAACTTGTAGAGGACATCTAAAACTAGAACCCCACCAAAAATTAGAGCCATAGTCCTTGAATGGATGCCCTAAAACAGTAGCCAACAGAGGCTCAATTACTATGTATTTCTCTGTAAACTATTGAACCGTTTTTACTAAAATAAAATAAATGACCATTTTACTTTAGGAACTGACCTTGGTGATACATATGAAAGTTATAGAAAATATTTTTATTTAATTGGTGTTAAAATTTTAGAAACTAAATCAATGTCTAAGTGCTTTAAAACACTGTCATAACCTTAAAACTAGCAATTAAAACTTGAACATAAAATTGGCTAAGTGTTTGAATGGTGTGTTGCTTATGAGACTTGAGTGTATGAACCTTATATGAACTTTGTAAGTAATTAGTGTATAAAAATGATGTTTTTAATAAGACGAACTCATGCCGATGGTTCGAATCTTTGTTGCTTAAATTGTAGCCATGCTTCATATGCTTGTACTTAATGCTTTATCAAGTTGTACCATGTGCCCTACCATGTTTATATGCCATGCTATGATAAATTGCACACAAGAAATATGTTGCACACCATGAACATTCACATGTTGCATCTGGGATTATCAGAGTCCTTTCGTATCTTTCAAATTGGTTTGGGTGACATGGAAATCGTTGTACGATGGTTGTGGATTTAGGGCGTCCCTGATTGCCATATTTGATATTGAATTGGAGGTTTTTATTATAAAAGGAGGTTTAGGCACTATGGGTTCGTCACAAACTTTATTTAGACTTTGGATTGAACGCTTAACGAGCATCCTAATTGTGAGATCGGCTGGCCCGTATAAGGGAAACCCCCCACACCGTTGCCATTGAGTAAAACGGTTGAAACATGTAGCCAAGGCAAGCATTTACCTTTCGCAATAAGGCTAGGATAGGTTAAGTGAGCAAAGCCAATAAGTCTACTCTGTAATTCCCGGCGTGGAATTTATGATACTATTTTGGAAGTACTTTGGGATTGGGCATCTACATTGCATTCATTTGCATCACACACTCATTCTTTTGTTCCTATATATGTTCATCCTATTGAAAATGATAAATAGCTTGTAACTTCGCATTGGGTGCTATACTATATGTATTGTGAAATATTTTGTTGCGAGTTTGTTAGACGATTTAGGAAATTTGCTTATGGGCTCCGGCTCATGGCATTTATGCCACAGGTGACAAAGAAGGACCATTTGAGGAAGGTGGGTTCATTGAAAGGGAGGAATTTGCAAAAGAGGGAGAGCGGCAGGAGCAGGTTGACCCCAACGACGCAGTTTGAAAACGTAGGATGTCTCTTTTTGATCTTTTGTCCAAGTTTTCCTCGGACATGATGTAACTTTTGTTAAGTTTTCTGAATGACTGTACTTATTAAGTATTTTGAACAATCTCTGAACCGTTAATGATGTAATAGTTATCTTATGTATTTATGAACATTCGGCTAGAATATGTTCCTTATTTATAGTTACATATGTCTTGACATGCCCGGGGAACGGGGTGTCATAGTTGGTATCAGAGCCTAGATTTAGTGAACCTTCAGGCCTTGAGAAATGGGAGATCGCGAGTTCTATAGCGTAGAAAATTCTGTAGAGTGTCTGTACTATTAAGTTATCACGTATAATTTTAACAACTTAAAAATCCTTATCTTAGGGTTTTCTCTATTTTTCCTTTTTAGGATGGCGTCTGACGCAGAACCAGCCGGGGAATCATGGGCGGGACCAGAATCTGAAGATTCAGATCTTGAAAAAGATCCAGAAGAGGATTCGAAAGAGATACCTGTAGAGGAGCAAGAACCAATCGACGCCGTCCCTTTAGCATAGATGTTTCTAAACAAGTGGCTAGCACATGGAATGGAAGAGGTCGAGGAAGTAGGAGCAAACGAGGAACCTAATGTAGTAGGGGACGAGGCAAACTTCGGAGTAGACGATGAGGAGGAACTTGAGGACGACGACGAGAACGAAAAGCGAGCCATCGCCTTCTTTTATGATCCACTAGAGGTGCCACAGCCCGAATCAGAGGACGATAAAGAGACAGATGTAACAACCTACTGGAGCCGCCAAGACTATTCCAAGGACTACCATATTGGTGAGTGGGTTTATGCCCGAGTATTCCTAAAAAGGACAAAGAAGTGGAGGAAGCCATAATCTTTCCCTCGATTTGTAGGTCCAATAAAGGTTCTAGGAAAAAACACAACGAAAAAACATACCGAGTGGGAGTACCGCCAGGGTTTAAGGAGCGACTCGGAGATTTGGTAAAGACCCGACAGCTGCAGACGACAATGCCGAGAGATAAATGAGGGATCGTTGACTCACGTAGCTCAGATATCAATTTTGATGATCCGAAGACTTATGAAGAGGTACCGGTGGCCATCACCGATAGAGCTCGTAGGAGGCCAGGGAACATTTGGTACGTGGAAGTCTAGTGGCGCTACTACGGCATTTACGAAGTGACTTGGGAACGCGAGGCAACTGTTCACCACTTTCATCCGCATTTGTTTGTTTAGGCTTTAGTACGCTAGGCGTTGTGCTTTTCTTTTTGTTTGGAGGTTATGTGTGTGTTATGTGAACTTTTTAAGAACCTTGTACTAATTAGGTGTTTGAATGAAATGCAAGTGGTCGTTGTTAAATTCATTATAAACTCTCTCAAAATCATAAGCTATCTCATAACCTCAAATTAAAATCTACAATATCCAAAAAAAAAATGATGAAGACAATTAAGAATGGAAACAACCCCCTAATCTCGACACTCTCTTAGATGCTTAATAGACGATTAGACTACCAATCAGTTGACTAACCCTTAGATGATAAGGCACTAAGAGTAGCCTAAGTTTTGAAAAAAAAAGCACTGTTAAAACCCTGCAATTTCAGCATTACGAGTTTCTTTTCCTAAAACCCTTGTATCAACTTCTATACCGATTAGAGTTCTTTGCTTATCTTTCCTTCTAATAGCACCGGTCCTCGACAATGATACCCTGTATCATTTGCAGGTAATCCTTCACCACCATTCATTTCCTGACTTTAATACTATGTCCAATTGAAATAATTTTGTGAACTCTTGAAATCCTAACCTCGGGAGTTGACTTAGATGCTTGAATTGAAATACGTTAGGCTGGCGTAATTTCGAGACAAATATTCATTTTAGCTACCCATTGCTTAAACATACCTTTTTTCAAAGTCTGATACTGCACAAATTGGCTCCAAGAACATCCTCCTTGTAATATTCATTAATTGCTGATTTCTTATCTCTTGTACATCTAAGCTCTAATCGATCTCTCGACCCGAGCCAATGATGATTGTTTTAACTATGACACCTTGCGCAAATTCAACCTATCCCTGAACCATCTGAGTTCACCCTAAGGTATTCTAACCCCGGCTACATCTCGTGCTTGTACCATTTGAATTTCTCATCGAAATGTTTACCTATTCACGACCATATGATCACGTTCATTGAGACCAATAAAGTTGAACTGACCATCCTTACTAAACCCTATATATGTTTTTGTCCGTTAGCCATCAAAACCTTGCCCCGTAGGTCTGTGAGTAACAATGAATCATTCGAGTATCGAGTTAGTAGGCTTTGACGCTTCACAAAAGACTAGGGTAATGCATCAGAACCTCTTAACACCTCTTCGAACCATAGGGCAATCTTTCCTCAATATTACGACTTAGAGAATCGTCAACGTCCGCATTTAATGAAGTTTTGAGGGCCGAGGCCCCTGACTGCAAGAATAACTAAGTAAAGGGATTATTCAACTAGCTACACATTTTCAAAGAACCCGACAAGTAGAACAACAATCTATAATTAGGAACAATAGCTTCACGCTAAGGGACTCATGATATCATTGTGTGACAAAGTTTAAACTTTCCTAGACTAGTTCATAGCGAACCCACACATCCAACGAACTGGAAAGCGAAAGATTCGTGCCGACAGTAGAGAAGCGAGAAGCAAGAGGTAACCTCAAGCTTAGGGAAACCATAGTATATAAATAAAGAAAGAATGTCTGTACGTATTAATATTCACGCCAACTTTTCTCACCAAAATGATAGTGTCCAAATCCGGCCATCCCCACCTTTAATGGAGAATTTCTAATAACGTTATGGGCATCAAAAACCTGATTAAGAATTAACCCCCAAACAAAAAAATAGAACACATGACTCGATAATTTCCTTGACCGTATCTTTATCACATTCATTTTACACTAGAATGACCAACTGCCGAAGAGAAAAGATCCAGTCAATGGAAGAGGCATCCAAACTCTACGTACCAATACATGAAGGAACAACGGAAAAAGCTAAGAGAAACAGTACGACACTTGGAAAGACTAGAATAGGAACGAGAGCATGTGACTACGGACTTCGTTGCTTGGATCGTTACAGGAGCACAACAACATTTGAGTTATTGTGGGTCGCCTCAAGAAACGACAACATTTAGGTTATGATGGATTTCTTCACCAAGATCACTCGTTTTCTATTGGTTAAACCTCATGACACATCGGTAGCTACAAGCAAAGAGTATGTCCGAGAGATTTTACACCAACTTAAATTCTCTACCATACCTAAACAAGACCCACATCTCGCTTGGATAGTCTAAACACCCCATTCTGAACCATCAAAAGTATGTTAAAGGTATGAATAAGGGAAATTAAAGGAAGCTCTTATCTTCAGTCCAAACTTGTTTACAACAACAAGCTCCCAACTAGCTTTTTCAACCATTTGAAGTTTTATGTGTGAACAGCACTACGAGATTATCAGTATACGGAATAAAAGTAGAAAGGAATTGATTAGTTGGAATAAATCCCTGCTAGAACAGGAATACAATAACATAAATTTATAGATAACTCAGGATAGTAGCCTTGCGTTAACAATCTACGGTAAAGAACTATAGGATCTTATTGGATAAGACTTTTCATGCTAGTAAATAGATTGTGTCTTGCTTTCACCTCATAAAATAAAACCAACTTTAGTGAACTGTTTAGTGACCCCTTTTCCTTTTCTCTTTCTTAGAAATGGCGGAACAGAAGCAAAACCATGGGTGTTCATCGAAAGTAGGCGAAACTGAAAAGGAAGTGGAAATCTTGAGCCTAGCACGAATTTTGCAAGATCTAACAGCCAACTTGGATCGATCACAAGGGAAGGTACCCTAGGAAGGATCATGATACTTATCAGACCTAAGAGTACAAAATATCCCAACACCTGAGAAGAAGAATTTTTTCCGAACAACTGAGGTATGGATTAAGGCCACAAAGCAACAACAACCAACAGTAAGAGCTTGTTATAGGTGCAACCAGCCAGAAAATAAGATGATGCACTGTCCAATGAGAATTGGAGAAGACAATTAAGGAGGTCCACTACGAAATAACAAAAAGATCATACGCTCCGAACCTTACTCTCAAGATGACCAACGAGAACAACTAGAAAAAAGAGCACCAAAATTAAAAATTTGTTATCACTGCCACAGGCTCGGACATAAAAGATCGGAGTGCCCACTACGATGAAGACTAAACTACAACCACCGTCAATCAGAACAGAGTTACAAGGACCAAACAAATTTGTTGCAGCAAGAAACAAGTGGGTTGAAGAAGGTGGTGCAACTCGACCAACCAAAGAGCGATGAGTGGAGTGTTTGTCATTCACAGGTGACAAACTCAACAATCTGTTTTAATTGCAATAAGTTTGGACATAAGAAGTTTGAATGCCCGCTGCCAAGGGGAAGAAACTACAATGATCGTCAAAAGGGAACTGGCGGTTCAGGAATGATGATACAGCTTGACCAACAAGAGAATCACTGGACCGAAGACTCGCCTTCCCAGGAAAAGAAAGAGTGTTCATTAATGATCGAAGGTACGCCCGAATCAGTAAACTCTAAGATATATGTTAGATAAACTTGTTGCGTTATTCCGAGAAAAGATACGCTAGAAGGACGAAGGCTTTTAGGTCAGCCCAAGTCAGACAACTCACACGCCATGGATATTCAACGTAAACTTTGAGGATCATGTAGTTATCGGTCTAAGACGTTAGCTAGGTAAAACAACAATAGCTCAAAGTAATAAACGTATAAGCCCAAACCTATCCATATCCTCAATAAGGTGCGACTCAAGGACAACAACATCGAAGAGAAGAAGTGTACATAACCATCCATAACCTTTCGCATGAAATTTTGAGGACAAAATTTATTTAAGGGGGGTAGATTGTAATACCCCGGTCTGGACCCTATTAGTAACCACCTAGATTATAAATTCGACCCGGATCCTAGTTGTAGTAGCCCAGACTATAACTACTCGCAGAACGATCTAAGCCCAAACACTAGTATTAGCAACGGTTAGTTGACGAGAACTTAGGTCGCTACATAAATAAGGAAAATCCTAATTAACCCAAGAAACCCAAAGTGACACGAAACCCTAATTTTAACCCAAAAATCCTAAACGAGACCAAATACTATGAGACAAGGCCCTAACACTTAGAAAAGTCTCAGAACAGCTTAAATTAAGTAAATAACATAAAATATTAAATTAAAAATAAAAAATTTTCATAATTAATGTAAAATGACAATTTTACCCTTAGTACAGCAAAAAGTCCTAAAAATACAAAATTTGACACATGGACACTCAAAATCAGATATTTATATACAATTAATTAATAAACTATAAAATAACAACAAAAATAATCAAAATGCCCTTGCATGGCCGGCCACCTAGGAATTTGTGCCCAAAAAGTTATTTTTTGCCTTTTTAAGCTTAAAAATGAGAAAAGATATTTAAATTAAGTATTATTTTGATCCAATACTTTTTACACAAGTAATATATATAATAATATAATAATATAACTCAACAAAAGTAAACAAATAATTATTTAAAATCTCTACACAATAAATAAGTCAAAAAGTCAATTCTAGTCAAACTAGCTTAATTTAACTTAAAAAGACTACACTTATTTATTTAATTACTATCAAAATTATGATGAATCATGAGAAGACTAAATTAATTAAAAATACATTAATATAATAGGTTTTAATAGGTTTAGGTACATAAAATTAATATTTTATGCAATTAAATACACAAAAATGCACCAAAATACTCAGAGGCAAACTCCTAATACTCAGAAAAGTCTTGTGATAGCCTAAATTATGTAAACAACATAAAATATAAAATTAAAAATAAAAAATTCTCATAATTATGGTAAAATGACCATTTTACCTCTAGTACAGTAAAAAGTTTTAAAATTTTAAAATTAGATATTTATATACAATTAAATAAAAAAGAATAAAATAATAATAAAAATAACAAAAATACCCTTGCATAGCTGGCTACCTAGGGAATTGTGCCCAAAAAGTTACTTTTTGCCTTTTTAAGCTTAAAAATGAAGAAAAGTTATATAAATTAAGTATTTATTATGATCTAATACTTTTTATACAAGAAATATACATAATTATATAATAATATAGGTCAACAAAAGTAAATAAATTATTATTTAAAATCTCTACACAATATATAAGTCAAAAAGTGAATTCTTGTCAAATTAGTTTAAATTAACTTAAAAGTCTATACCTATTTAATTAATTGCTATCAAAATTATGATAATTCATGAAAAGACTAAATTTATTATAAACACATTAATAAAATAGATTTTAGTATGTTAATATACTAAAAAGATACAAAAAATTAATATTTTATGCATTTTCTTGCACAAAATGGTACCAAAATATAATTTAAATCCTAAAATAATACAAAATCAGACCTTGAGCCTCCCAAATCTGCCATAGCCGAACCCCACCTGCCAAATCTAATTTTTCAATATCTCAACTAGACCACACCACCCTATGCAACCAATGGAATTTTAGAAAAAAATGTAAAATTACTTACACCATAATTAGGAAAATTTACAACCATTTTTGCTATAAAAATACCACCCATCTCACCTATTCTCCTCCATGAGGTTCGGCTAAGAGAGTGAGAGAGAGAGAGACCAAAAATTTTCTAAGTGTTTCCAAGAGAAGGAGAAAAAGGAGGGTCCAAGGATAAGAGGTCTTTGTAGACCAAGGATACACTAAAACCAAGTCTTCTAGCCTTTTCCTATCCTTAGAGCATCAAAAACAAGTAAATCTCTAAACCTTCTATCATTCTCTCATAAAATAGCTCTCAATCCATTTCTGTAATTAACCGTAAGAATAAGAAATAAGGATTTACTCAAAAAGGCATTGTAAGAGTAGATCATAGACTGTTCATGTAAAATCAAGTATTGCATGTGCTTGCATGTGAGTATTTTTGAGTTTTATGGCTTGAATAGGTTCTAAAAGTTTGGTTTGTATGGATGCATGCAAAAAAAAATACATTAAAACTAAACATAAAATGGGCTAAGCTACCAAAATCCTAGATAACCTAATTTTCTAGGCATACTAACTTTCTACCACAAACTTTAAACTACCATAACTAATTGTAAAAAAATGATCTAAACGTGATTTTTATGTCCAGACCTAGCTGTCTAAGTTCTCTTTCATACAAAATTGGTTTGAAGTAATTTCGTTGGGTGGAACTCCAGATATATCATTTTTACCAAAGAGTGTCAGATTTTGATTACTCTGAGTTGCAGACACAATAACCCTACGTTAGGGTGAGAATCGAGCTTAGGTCAAAACATAAAACTTATTGATAACATAATTATCCTACTTTCCACCAAATATGAGCCAATAATATAAAGTCTTGATATGTCAAAATCCTTCCTAAAGTCACTGTTGTGTTTCAGTGACTGACAGAGCTCTCTGTCACATATTTTGGTGAGACCAAAACCCTAAATGTTTAATTGCCAAATCCAAAAGTGATTTTCATAAAAAATTGTAGCTAATATATTAAACTAGATACAAAGAAAAATTAGCCCAAAATACCCTCGGATGGACCCCCAAAGGTCTTGAGCATTCTCTGTTGAAAACCTATTCTGCAGACCATTTTTAGGCTGACTGAACTCACTTTATAAATTGGCCAAAATCACCAATTTGTTCCAAACAACTTACCCTAGCACAAAACATGAAACTTGTAGGGAACACCTTAAAATAAAATTTTTCCAAAAATTAGACCCATAGCACTTGAATTAGTGCTCCAAAACCGTGGCCAACAGAGGCCTACATTCTGTACTTTTATCTGTAAAGTGCTGAATGATTTTCCTTAATTAAAATAAATGACCCTTTTACCCTAGGATCTGACCTTAGTGTTAAACATGAAAGTTGTAGAAAGTATTTGTATCTATTTAGTATTCAAAATTCAGAAATTAAATCCATACCTAGATACCTAAAAACACTATTGTAACTTTAAATTTGACAATTAAACATTTACTTAAATTTGGTTAAGTGTGTGAGCGGCATGTTACTTTATCAAACTTGAATACATGAACTTTAAATGATTTATGTGAGTGATTGGTGTATGAAATTAAAAATTTGATAATCAGAAACCATACTGATAGATTGGATCCATATCACATGAATTATAGCTCATGTTTCGCATATTTATACTTTATGCTTTAGTGAATTGTATCTTGTTCTATATCATGTTTATTTGTCATGCTATAATTAATTGTACATGAGAAGCATTTTACATACCCTGAGCATTGTTACACTCGCATCTTGGTTTATCGGAGTCCCTTTTGTACCTATCATTGTGGGTTGTGCGAAAATCATTCTTCCAGTGGTTTTGAATCTAGGGCATCCCTAGTTGCCAATATTGAAAATAAATTTGGAGTTTTCTTATTATAAAAGGGGTTAGGCACCATGGGTTTGTCGCCAGCCCTTTTATTAAACTTTGGGTTGACTCTTAACGAGCATCCTGATCTTAATGTGGGATTAGTTGGCCCGGATAAGGATGGACAAAACTGGTTGGCCCGCCCTCACGCCGTTGCCATTGAGTAAAACGGTTTAGGCATGTAGCCAAGGCGAGCGTTTACCTTTCACAACGAGGCGAGAATAGGTTTGGTGATCAAATTCCTATCAAGTCTACTCTGTAATTCTCGGCGTAGAATTCATGATATTGTTCTGGATGTATATCAGGTTGGGCAATTGCATCGCATTTATCTGCATCACGCACTTGCACAATTGTTCTTATATATGCTTACCCTGTTGAAAATGTTAAATTGTCTGTCTCTCTTGGCCTTGAAATAGTATTGGGTATTATACGATATGCATTGTAAGATATTTTGTTGTGAGTTTGTTAGATGGTTTAGGAAATTTTTTTTTGGGCTTTAGTTCATGGCATTCGTGCCATAGGTGAAGAAGAAGAACATTTTGAGAAAGGTGTGTTCGTAGAAGAAGAAGATTTCAAGGAATGGGGTGAGTAGTAGGAGCCAACCGACTCCAACAATGCGCCGCTTCAAGACGTAGAATTTTCTCTTTTTGCTCTTTTGTTCAGTCTCTGCGAACATTCTGTAAATTTTTGTTAAACTTTCTGGATGACTATAATCATTAAGTATTTTGAACAAGTTGTGAATATTTAATGATGTAATATTTATCATATGTAAATTATGAATACATGGCTAGGATATCTCCCTTAATTATAGCTATGTATGTCCTGACGTGCCCGTAAGATGGGGCGTTACAGTTGGTATCAAAGCCTAGATTTAGTGAACCTTCAGGCCTTGCGAGATGGGAGATTACGAGTTTTGTAGCGTAAAAACTCTGTAGAATGTCTGTACTATTAATTTATCACATATAATTTTAATAACCTAAAATCCTTACCTTAGAATTTTCTCTATCTTTTCTTCTTAGGATGGTGTCCGACGCAGAACCGGCTAGGGAACCATAGGCAGCACCGGAACCTGAAGACTCAGATCCCGAGGAAGATCCAGAAGAGGACCCTGAGGAGATACCCGTGGAGGAGCAAGATCCTATTGACGCTGTCCCTTTAGCGTGGGATTTCCCGAAGGAATGGCAGGCCAATCCAGAAGATGAAGGTGATGAAATGGAGGCAGATGAAGAACCGAACGAGGAAAATTTTGATGCCGATGATGATGATGACGACGACGATGAGAACGAGGATGATGACGAAGAAGAATAAGTGGCTATTGCTTTCCCATACGATCGGCTTGAGGCACCTCCGCCTGAGTCCAATGAAGACGAGACTATGGATACCGCCATCTACTACAGTTGCCCAGAGTGCCAGGGTTTCTATGTGGGGGATCGGATGTACGCCAAAATCTGTTCGGAACACATGCGTATATGGAGAAAACCAGAGGTTTTTTCGCACTACATAGGACCCTTACGCGTGATCGAGAAATGCAGCCAAAAACTCTACTGCCTAGACTTTCCTCCCAGATTCAAGACGCGACTGGGGGATATGTTAACTATAGGATGGATGCATCATCAGAGGGCAATAGACGAGAGAGGAATTATCGACCCACATGATCCGGCCATCAATTTTGACGACCCCGAGACATATCTAGAGACTCCGACTGCCAAAACCAATAGAGTGCAGATGGGGCCAACTAACACCTAGCATGTCGAGGTGCAGTGGCGCTGCTACAACATCACCGAGGCGACCTGGAAGCGCGAAGCAATAGTCCGCCACTTTTATCCACATTTGTTCGTTTAGATTTTAGCACGTAGGCCTTGTATTTTTCCCTTTAACTTGAAGATTGTATGTGTGCTGTGTGAACTTTTGACAAACTTGTATTGACTATGAGTTGAAATGAAATGCAAATCTTTGACGTCGAAATCTTTATCAGTAGTTCTGTAAACTTCAACCTAACTCTACAAGAATCCCAAAACATAACAAGTAATCAAGGACTAGAATAACTCTCAAAATCATGACACTCTTCTTCTTTTATTTTAGGTTGGCGGGTAGAAGACCTAACAATCAACATGCAAATGGGCCTACAGATGATGAGGTACCGGGACTAGCTTAGGTGTTATGAGAATTAGCTGCTAGCATTAACCGCTCACATGTACGTGACCGAGCTTAGTTTTTGTCAGAACTAGGAAGGCAGTGAGCCCCGACTTTTCAAGGAGGACTAGAACCAAGAGAGGCAGAAGAATGGCTAAGAGCAGTCAAGAAATTATTTAACTCAATGGGAGTTCAAGTTGAGGCCGATCGAGTGGCTTTAGCTGCCCACTTGCTGGAAGGAGAAGCCGATCACTGGTGGACTATGGTTAATAACACCCAGGAAGTTGCAACGCTGATGTGGGAGTAGTTTGAAAGTTTATTTTTAGAGAAATACTTCCCAGCCACTTTTCGTCAAGGGAAAATTCAGGAATTTTCAGAACTTCAGAAAGGGACAATGACTGTGGCACAGTATGTGAATCGTTTCAAGGAATTGAGTCATTTTGCCATAACCATCGTACCAGACGAAGAATTGAAGGCACGAAAGGTCGAATGGGGATTGGAGCCATCCATCTAAGCAAGGGTGATCTACTTATAACTTCCCACCTATACTCAGGTGATACGCGTAGCCTTGTTAGCCGAGACAGATCAAGCAGATTCAAGGAAGACATGGAGCCAGAGGAGAGGAAGTACCAGCTCTGGAGGACCGATGAGGAACAACCAAACGTTTATCCCTAAGAAGCCGTACCACCGGGAGTACCAATAAGGACAACCAAAGGACCCCCCGCAGCATCCGTAGTGTGCTTTGAATGTCGCCAACCGAGACAAAGAAAGTATGAGTGCCTGCGCCTCACTCAGAGGATCCAAGTAATCAACCCCAACAGTGGAGGCAACTCCAAACCAGCAGCCTAGGTATCCACAACAAGTCCAGGTCAATAGGCCAGCTACCCAGCAGCCAAATGGAAGGGGGAGGCCACCGCTCAACAAGAATCAGAGAGTTCAAGGAGGCTTGGACAATGAATTGAAGACTGGAAATCCCAAGAACAATAATGAAAATCGATCGAGGGAGGACGCATCTTTGCGTTGCAGGAAGAAGAAATGGAGAACACCCAAGTTATACAAGGTATGTTTGTATTATTCAATACCTTAGTGAAATACTGTTTGATTCTGGAGCATTCCATTCTTTTATATCTCTAGACTGTATGAAGTCCTTGCTCTTAGAACCCGAAGCAATAGAACAAACCCTAAGTGTCGTCACACCCTTAGGAAGTCAAACCCTAGTAGACTCTATCTGTAAAGCCTGCACGTTGCAAATATCCAATACCCTTATAACTTGTGAGTTACGAGTCATAAATTTCAATGGCTACGACGTGATTCTTGGGATGGATTGGCTATCGGGACATCGTGCTATCATTGATTGCTGACAAAAGAAGTTATGAGCGCAAGCGAAAGACGGCACCACTATACAAATTCAAGGAGAGTGACGCGAGACCTTAACCCTGAGTAGTGCGAAGGACTACAAATCGAGTAACTTTGTAGAGAGATTGGCATGTCTGCTTGCTAGTACAAACGTCTTGTCAACCCCCGAGTTACCCCGAGTCGTGTGCAAATACGAAGATGTATTCCTAGAAGAGCTACCTGGATTACCCTCCGTCGTGAGATTGAGTTCTCGATAGAGCTTCAGCCTAGAACCGCACCAATTTCAATTGCGACCCACCGTATGGTTCCCGCCGAACTAAAAGAGTTAAAGAACCAGCTTCAGGAACTACTCAACAAAGGTTTTATTCGCCCCAGTACGTCACCATGGGGAGTGCCATCATTATTCACCAAGAAAAAGGATGGAACCCTGTGTCTTTGTATCGACTATTATCTGCTAAACAAGGTAACGATCAAGAATCGATACCCCCTGCCCCATATCGATGATCTCTTGGACCAGTTGCAAAGCTCAGCTTGTTTCTCAAAGATCGACCTTCGCTCTAGATACCACCAGCTTCGAGTCAAGGAGGAGGATATACCGAAGACAGCCTTCAGAACACGATACGAACATTATGAGTTCGTAGTCATGCCCTTTGGTTTAACCAATGCCCCAAGAGTTTTCATGAGTTTGATGAATAAACTTTTTCAGCCCTAGCTCGACCAATTTGTAGTGGTTTTCATATACATCATCCTGGTATACTTCAGATCTAAGGAAGAACACGAATAACAACTAAGAATTATCTTGTAGAAGTTAAGAGATTCACAACTCTTAGCTAAGGCAAGCAAGTGTAAATTCTGGTTACGCGAAGTGAAATTTCTGGGACACGTAGTGTCTAAGGAAGGAATAGTTGTGGACGTTGCCAAGGTAGAAGCTATTTTGGAGTGGAAGCCACCTCGGAATATTTTTTAAGTTCGTAGTTTCCTTGGGCTAGCAGGATATTACCGAAAATTTATCTAGGATTTCTCGAAATTGGCACGCCTAATGACCAAATTAACGCAGAAAGGGGTGAAGTTTGAGTGGAGTGATAAGTGTGAAACGACCTTTCAAGAGCTCAAGAAGAGATTGACTAGTGCTCCATTCCTAATCATACCTGAACGAGAAGTTGGGTACACGGTGCATTGTGATGCATTAAAGGATGGTCTAGGATGTGTACTAATGTATAACGGTAAGGTAGTAGCTTACAAGTCAAGACAATTGAAGCCTCATGAGCAGAATTATCCTACCCACGACTTGGAGCTTATAGCAGTGGTGTTTGCACTCAAGTTATGGAGGCATTATCTATACAGAGAACGGTTCGAGCTTTTTACTAATTACAAAAGTTTGAAATATTTGTTCACTCAAAAGGATCTTAATATGAGACAACGCTGTTGGATGGAGTATTTAGAGGACTATCACCCAGGCAAGGCTCACTACAACAAAATGCACTATTAGCGACTACTTTTGGCAATAAAGGCTAAAATTCATTGCTAAAAGCTCCTTAATGACTACTTTTGGCAATGAAATATGTGATTTCGTGGCCAAATGCTTTGGCGCTAACCATTTTTGCACGCACTAATTTGCTAGACCTTTGCCAACGGAGTGCGCTTATTTGGCCATGAAAACTACATTGCTAAAAGTTGTACTTTTGGCGATGTATGATACCCACATCGCAGAACACTAGATTTTTTGGGCCGTAATCTGTAGTTTTTCCGTGAGAATGGAGACTTGAGTTGCCGATGCAACATTGGCGTTGGTGATACATCACCAAGAATGGCATCGTTCCGTATTTGGATAGGTCTTTGGCAATGCAAGAATATGTAGGTAGTATCCACATTAGAACCGAACTTAAAAGTAAAAGGTTCAGTAAATCATCGAGCTCCATTGTGTGTGTAGCGGCTCTCTCTGGTTCTCTTCTCCTTTCATCGCGCTTCCAATCTGCTACACAGACCAACAATAGAGGTATGTGTTCTTCTATCTCTTTCCCCCTCCCTATCCCACTCACGATTGGAACCCTATCTCTTATATCTCTATTCTTTTTCCTTCCCCGATTGAAAGCCCTAACTGATTTTTTTCACAATAGAAATCAATAGTTTTTTGCATCTTCAATTGATCAAATCGTTTCGACCTGTAGGCCAACAAAAAACGGTGTCTACTCTGCCGCTGTTATCCTCCGCACCGAAGATATCGATGCCTTGCGTGAGCCCGCCCTGTCACCAAAAATATTGATGGCCATTATCATGGAGATGAAGAGTAAGCAGAATTTCTGCACCAACAGAATGCCCAGTCACAACAAGAATGGAGTTGCACTCCACCTGTTTGATGAAATGCCCCAACCATGAGCATTGCCCTAGGGTCACCATTGTTGCTCCCAAATCAATCTACAAAACCTCCAGGGAAGTAAATTCTAACAATTCCTGAATTATTTATCATCTCTAATCAAATTAGATATTGAGTGCTTCACTTGTTAATTTATTGAATGCTAAAAATGTGTTTGCAAGTAACAAAGCATACAGTTACATGCAAGTACTGAACATCGGTACAATGCATAGAAACATGCAGTTAACATATAAAATACACAGGGGAGTGTAACTTTTTGATGCATTGAACTAACATTCTTAATCCCTGCGTCTTAAGCATGATTAAGGTCATCACATCTCACATGAGCATTAATTACTTTGTGAGAAGGGATATTGAGAATGTGAAAATGTTGGCTCCAATATTGAGCAATGGGCAAAGAAAATGGGACTTCCCCAGCTATTAAATCCTACATTGGGAAAAACAAGGAACAGATCATATATTATTCATGCGTGCATCTAGTATCAGCTAAGGAAAAATGCATGTTTATCCCATTGGTAGTTTGAGTAATATTGTATACTTGTTGAGCATCACAAAAATGCATAGACAAGTAAAGTGCAATTTGTTTTGCTATACTAGTGATAACTTCAATGAGCATATACTAATGAATACTGAAATTAA
>JAULJZ010052850.1:0-13928 GCA_032270985.1 Heliamphora pulchella
GACATAGGGCACGTTTCAAGTAGCGAAGAATACGACAAACAACATCAAAGTGTGGCTGACGTTGAGCATGCATAAACTGGTTAACAACACCAACAACATATGTGATATTAGGACGAGTGACCGTGAGGTAAAGTAATTTCCCAACAAGCTGCCGATAACGACCAACGTCGAGAAATGGTTCTCCCTGATCAGCATCGAGCTTAACAGTAGAATTCATAAGTGTATCAACAGGACGAGCACCAAGCAACCCAGTCTCAGAGAGAAGATCAAGAGTATTCTTACGTTGGGATAAAGAGATCCCTCTAGAGGAACGAGTAACCTCAAGCCAAAGAAAGTAACGGACAACGCCTAAGTCCTTGGGTAAAAATGATGAGCCAAGCGTTGTTCTAAAGCAGCAATACAGTAGAATCACCACCAGAAATAATGATATCATCAACATAAACAATTAGCATTATAGTACCAGCAGAAGAGTGATGAACAAAAATTGAATGATCAGATGTGGAACACCGAAAACCATATGCAATCACAATAAAATTGAAATGATCAAACCAGGCATGAGAAGATTACTTTAGACCATATAGAGGAGAAGAGAAAGAAGAAGAGTGAAAGATAAAGAGAATATTATTAGAAGAATAATGAGGCTTAACTTCACTCTACACCACACCAGTATTTATATAAGAGACACCAAACTAATTACAAAACGACCTTAACATATATAAGTAATTATCTAACAATTTCTATGTGTCCCAAATCCTAATCCAAATGCCACACGTCCTATGAGTGCCAAATATGGTGCAAACACTACCCGTTAGCAACTGCCACTAACTTCCATTTCCATTTGTAGGGAAAAACACTACTATATGATGACACGCGGTTTTTTTAAAATCACTTCTATAAATGTTCGTACGATGACATATGGCCTTCATATAACTTCTAGTACCTATTGGTATTGCCTCCAAGGGCCAAGTTCTGCGCATATAAAGTCCGTACCAGATTTTGAACCATCAGATGCACCATATTTGGTATCTAGACAAGATGTACTATTTTGGTGCATACTAAGCTGAAAGAGTACTAAGTTGATGAGACAAAGGTAGGTTAACATATTTCCAAATTTGCTAAACAAAGGCCGTATTTGCAAATTTGCTAAACAATGGCTGTAGTACAGGTTCAAGGGTCTTATTTTGGGTCTAGTTACTGTTGAAATATAAAATTTTAGAATTGTGGGTTCTTTCAATTGACCACATGCTTAGAAAAAAGAAAGAAAAAGTTAGGGAGAACGTGGGTAAGCCCGTGATAAAAAATTGTAATTAACTTTTCATGAGAACACACACTGTGTGGATAAATCTTTTTTTTTTAATTAAAATAGAAAAGAAGAAAAAGAAAAAGAAGCATGATGATTGCAACCACCTACTACAACAAAGTGAAGGAAACTTCCTAAGCACCAGCCACGTTGCTGGGTGGTTATTAGCAAAGTGTCTTTATATAGCAATGCAAGAAGCATGCATGGAGGAAGAATTTGACAGGCAACATTGTCTCTGGGGAGCAATTCTATGAGAAAAAAAAAAGAAACAAAAAAGAAGAAAGAGAGAAAGAAGAGCAGAGAGCATTGAACAGTGCTGTGAACAAACAGTGCGCTAAGGTATAATTCTTTGCCCTTCTCTCTCTGCCTTTTTCAAAATCTTAAAATGATTTTCTCTCTCTCTCAAAATCTGTTTTGGTAAATTTGTTTTCTTATTCAAGAAACCTGGGCTGTAATAAGAAAAAATTGTTTTCTCTAGCCTAAAACTAAACCTTTTGAAAACCACACATTCGTTTGTTTCAAGTATTGCCTGACAAAAACCTCAAATACTTGATTTAGGACACTCAAATTTATCAAGCCAATTTTATCAAAACAAACCAGGTGAGAAAAAAGATTGATTTACTATATTCAGATTTTGAAATCTCAAGTTGGTTGGCCTTCAAATATTCTGATACGACCAAAATCCGTGGCACATCCAAAGCTCTAAGTTCTGCACAAGTTTGATCTCCTTTATTCTTAGTCTTCCTTTGTTTGTTTCCCTCTTAAGCTTACCGTTTGGAATGTTGCCGGTTATTTATGTAATTTTATAATAGATGGTTTAATATAAATAGTTAGAAGAGCTAACCTTTTAGGCTAAGCTCTCTTATTCTTCTAATATATCATATTACCATGATATCAGAGCTAAAATTCCTGAGAAATTAAAAAAAAAAAAAAAAACCCTAACCCATTCATCCATCACCGCCACCTTCCTTCTTCAGCTCTGCAGCCATCAACGTCATCGCCGACCACATCGGTCGCCGACATTGCCGACAACCACAAGACCCTCCACCAACCACATCGCGCATCATCGCGACTCATTGCGAGCAGTCCTCCAACATCATCATCGCGAATGATCATCCATCACAGTTGCCACCTCTGCCATCCATCACAATCATCATCGGTCGCCGACATCGCCGACAACCACGAGACCCTCCGCCGACCACATCGCGCATCATCGCGACTCATCGCGACCAGTCCTCCAACATCATCATCGCGAATCATCATCCATCCACCAAGGTCGCTGCCGCCATCGCTGTCTACCACAGTCGCTGCTGCCGTCACCATCTATCACAGTCGCCGCAGTCGTTCCATGTGTTTTTCTGGTACCTCCACAGTGGCTATCTCATAAGTTTCACCTTCTTCTACTCTCAGCCCACACCTTTTACCAAGAAGTTCAACCATAGGTCCCATGTGTTCCATGTGTTTGAGGATGATTCACTTTTCTGCATTCTTTGGTATGAATAGTTACATTTTTTATTAACCGTAGTCAGATCTGATCTGGACAGTCTCAAATCTTATGATTCGGGTTCCTCTTTGTGAGTTGTGATTTTCTGTTACTTTGTAAAAGAAAATTGTTCTGTGTTTGGTTGGTGGAGTTATGGATTCAAAATCATTTATTCCTCAGTTCACAATTCCATAACTCACTACTCGTAAGTTGAATGGAGTTAATTATTTGCACCAGTCTAAAATCGTAAAAGTTACCTTAATTGATTAAGGTAAACAAAATCACATGACTATGTTCGATCCATCCGATAATAAGAGGAAGCCTGAATGGGAACAAAAAGAAGCTCAAATTGTTACACTATTACGGAATTCTATGGAGTCACATATTGCCGATATGTGCTCATCTTGACACTTGCAAAGAAATTTGAGAGTCATTCAAATGTTATATTCCAGTAATCCTACTCGTATGTATGATATTTTGGTTGAATACTTTCAGTTGCAACAAGATGATAAGTCTGTTACAGATTATTTTGCGGCACTTAAGAGGCTTCATGAAGAGTTAAATGTGGTTCTTCCCATCACAAATGATATTCGCAAAATGCAACAGCAACGAGAACAGATAGTTGTGATAAGATTTTTAGCCGGATTATGGCCTGAATTTGAGTCCATTCGGTCTCAGATTTTGGTAGGAACTGAGCTCCCTTCTCTTGCCAAGGTATATTCTTAAATCTTACGTGCTACTTCTCGGGACAGTTTTCAGGGCTCTAGTAGTTCTTCTCGGGACAATTTTGATCGTTCATCTCTTGTTACACAACACCAAAGTGATCAATTTAGTGGTTACAGTCATGGCCAAGGAAGTGGTGGTTCTCGAGGTGGTCGCATCGGTAGTTCTCGTGGTGATCATAGTGGTTGAGGTAGAGGTCCACCTCGTTAGTGTTCCAATTGTGGCTTACTCAATCACACACGAGAGACCTGTTGGGATCTTGTTGGCAAACCTTCTTGGTTTGCTAATGTTGTGACGTTCGACAATGTTCACCCTTCTACCTCCTCTACTCTGGTTGAGGACAAGAATATCAGTGTTTTCGAGGAAGAATACTCTAAGTTTCTTCAGCATCAAGCGACTTTGCAGGCATCTCTTCCAGTTGCATCTCTAACCTAGAAAGGTACCCCTACTGCTTGTCTTTCATCTTTTTCAACATCTCGCCCATGGATCATTGAAGGCATAGGCACCATTAAACCTACGCCTTCGCTTTCTCTGTCTTCTGTCATATATATCCCTTGTTTTCCTTTTAATTTGATGTCTCTGAATCAACTTATCAAAAATCTTAACTGTTCTAGTTCTTTCTTTGCTAATTTTATTGTCGTTTAGGATTTGGTGACAAGAAAGACGATTGAAGAAAGACATGATTCAGGTGATCTCTGTTATTTGGACACTAAGGCATCATCCGCAATTTCTCCTTCTGCATGTCCTACTATTGCTTCTCCGCTTCAGATTCATTATCGTCTTGGTCATCCATCTTTGGACAACTTAAAACTTTTAGTTCCTAGTTTAAGTTCTGTTTCAATTTTAGATTGTGAGTCGTGTCAATTGGGAAAGCATCATCGTGTTCCTTTTGCTTCCCGGATTAATAAACGAGAGTTAAATCCTTTCATGTTAGTTCATTCAGATATTTGGGGTCCTTGTCGTGTCACTTCTAAGTTGGGATTTCGATATTTTTTTACTTTTGTGGATGATTGTACTAGAGTTACCTAGTTTTATTTAATGAAAGATCGTTCAGAATTGTTTTCTATCTTTTATACCTTTTGTGCTGAAATTCAAACTCAATTTAATACTAAAGTTCGCATTTTTGTGCAATGATAATGCTCGATAATATTTTTCTCATTCTTTCAGTAACTTCATGATTCAATCTGGTATCCTTCATCAATCATCTTACTCTCACACTCCACAACAAAATGGAGTAGCCCCACGCAAAAATCAACATTTGATTGAAGTTGCATAAACCCTCTTAATTTAAATGAATGTTCCCAAATCTTTTTGGAGTAATGCTGTCTTAACCGCTTGTTACTTAATTAATCGCATGTCCTCATCTGTGCTTCAGGGACAGACTCCTCACTCTATTCTTTTTTCACATGATCCGTTGTTTGTTTTACACCCACCAACCCACCCACCCCCCCGCATCTTTGGTTGTATTTGTTCTGTCCATCAACTTACTCCAGGTCGTGACAAGTTTGATCCTCGAGCTTTTAAATGCATTTTCTTAGGCTACTCTCGTACTCAGAAAGGTTATCGGTGTTAAACCCCTGATCTTCATAACTTTTTTATCTATCGTAATGTGACTTTCTTTAAGTCTACCCCATATTATTCTTAGCAACTCACTACAGATAGTTTGGTCTGTGATCTTTCCCTTCCCGTCCCTAGTCCACTTTCCTTTAGTCCACATTTATCATCCAGTACTGCTATTGAACGTTTAAGTCGTCCTGACCTACAAGTTTATACTCACGGCACTCATGTCGAGTCGACCCCGCCTTTCTCTACTACTTCATCAATGGTCTCCCCGCCACAAGATCACACCCGTTCTCCACCATCTGCGGCTGCCCTTCCAATTGTCGTTCGCAAGGGTAAGCGATCTTATATTTCACATTCTATTTCTAATTTTCTTTTTTATGACCGTTTATCTCATTTCTATCACTCGTTTGTTGCCGCATTGTCGTATGTTTCTCTTCCTAAGTCTTATACAGGTGCTCTCTCATTCTGGTTGGAAGAATGCAATGGAAGAAGAAATACTTGCCTTAAAGCAAAATGATACATGGAATTTAGTGCCTCTTCTTTCGGGCAAATCAATAGTCGGCTGTAGATGGGTGTATGCCGTTAAAGTTCTTTCTAATAGTACTGTTAACAGACTTAAGGCTCGCCTTGTGGCAAAGGGATATACACAGGTGTATGGCATTGATTCTTCTGAAACATTCTCACCAGTAGCAAAAATTTCTTATGTTCGTCTGTTCATATCCCTTGCTGCCACGTTTGACTAGCCTTTACATCAGCTCGATATGAAGAATGCCTTCTTACATGGTGATCTCCAGGAGGAGGTCTATACGGCGCAACCTCCAGGTTTTGTTGCTCAGGGGAAGTCAGGTTTGGTTTGTCATCTGAAGAAGTCATTATATGGGCTCAAACAATCTCTCCATGCATGGTTTGGTAGGTTTACAAATATTGTGACTAGTTTTGGTCTTCAAAGATGTGGCGTCGATCATTCTGTTTCTATAGACATATTGGAGAGGACAAGATACAACTAATTGTGTATGTGGATGACATTGTGATCACTGGTGATGATTATAATGGTATTGAGGAATTGAAATCGTTTCTACAAGTCAAATTTCATACTAGAGATACAGGAAAGTTGAAATATTTTTTGGGTATTTAAGTGGTTAGATCACACCAGGGCATCTTCTGGTCTCAAAGAAAATATGTTCTTGATTTATTAAGTGAAACAGGAATGTTAACGTTCAAATCTATTGACACACCTATGGACCCCAACACAAAATTAGTTGCAATTCAAGATGAGTTGTTAGTAAATCTAGGACAATACCGACGATTGGTTGGAAAGTTAAATTATTTGACTATTACCAGACCAGACATTTCTTTTGCAGTTAGTGTTATGAGTCAATTTTTAGATGCTCCACGGAATTGTCATTGGGCTGCCATTGTACGTATTCTAAGATATCTTAAAAGTGCACTAGGTCGTGGTTTATTATATCAGAATTATGGCCATACTCGGATCAAGGGTTATACGGATGCAGATTGAGCTGGATCTCCATCTGATAGAAGGTCAACAACTGGCTATTGTGTATTTGTTGGAGGTAATTTGGCCTCATGGAAAAGCAAGAAACAGACTGTTGTTACTCGATCTAGTGCGGACTCCGAATATAGAGTTATGGCACATACCACTTGTGAGTTGATTTGGTTGAAACATATGTTAGAGGAACTTGGATTTCAACATTCTCATCCTATAAATTTATTATGTGATAACCAAGCAGCAGTTCACATCGCATCTAATCCAGTATTCTATGAGAGAACAAAATATATTGAGGTCAATTGTCACTTTATTCGAGAAAAGCTGGTACAAAATGTGATTCGTACAAGCAATGTGAAGTCCGTGAATCAGTTAGCAGATTTATTCACCAAGCCTTTGTGTGGTTCACGAATGAAATATATTTGTACCAAGTTTGGTACACATGATATATATGTACCAGCTTGAGGGGGAGTGTTAAAGGTTATTTATGTAATTCTATAATATTTAGTTTAATATAAATAATTAGAGTAGCTAACCCTTTAGGTTAAACTCTCTCATTCTTCCATTATGTCACGTTAACACTATCAATTCGTCTTCTTCATCAAATATTGCTTTGTTATTTTATACTTTATATATCTAATTGTTTCCCTTATTCTATTATTGTATACTTCAAATAAATCATAACATATTATATCATACTATTATTGAGTAAATAAAATATAAAAAAGGTGATAAGAAGACAAAAGAGTGAGGGAGAAGAAGAGTTAATTGTAAGTGATTAAATAAAAGGAAGTCAAAGAGAACAATAACTAGAGAAAAAAAAATAAAAACAAAAATTAATTGACACATGGCAAATTTTATGTTGACACTTGACACATGTCATGCTCTTAGAGCATTTTAAAGGACCGTAACAGCACGTATTAGTCAATACTCATTGCGGACACTTTTCCCTTCTTTTTTTCTTTTTGTTTAATGTCGATAAGTATGTTATTTGTACCATTACACTAACAAACATTGGTTTTCATTTGCTCTATTGTTATGAGTGATTTATACTGTTAGAATTTCTAATATCTTAAATAGTGAGATTCTTATAAGTCATATCTTACAAATATATCAATTTTCTGCTTTCAAAGCAACATAAAATTCAATATTAGATTACCAGACATGTTTTATATGTCAAAATGTTAATTAAAAACCACTATAAACATTCTATTTGTTATGAATAAAGTTAGACTATAGTTATCAATGAATTTTATAACATTTGCTAGTGCTTAAAAAAAAACGCAGATGTACTTTTTGATTCATGTTACACATTGACCGATACTCCTAATACCCGTTACTCCCAACACCCATTACAAACGATTGCCATTGTTGCGTCAGCCGATACCATGATTTAAGACCTGGGTTTAGAGATGTATAACTGCTCCCACTCCTATAGAATTCTGAAAAGCTTTGGTTGGATGGTCCACATCTCATCCCTACCCAACTCTCTACTGTACACGTTTAAAAAGATTAATTAGAGTCACAAAGACATGAAGAAACAAAATATCCATTCCTAACATTAACAAAATAATAAGTCATCTAAAAGGTTTCGATTCGTCCACCACATAACATTTCGTGGATCATTGAATAGTTGTACACCCAGAATTTGCATTTCCTTGTGTCATAACTGCTTTAGAAGTTCAGCTTTAGTTTTATCACAGCAACAATGCTGATTGAAGCACTGCCGCAATCGATCTGCAAGCTCCAATCTAAAAAAAAAAAAATTCTCACGACACCTTTACTACTACCCCAACCCAATGTTAAATGGCATTACAAAAAGGTATTGCACTGTTTTAAAAGGTTATGATGCAACTCAAAGTGAATAAGTGCATGCAATACAGCAAGCTACTTATTGATAACATATATATGTGCAAATTCCCATCAAGTTACAATTAATCAACAACAGATCAGAATACAATGAAACGGAAAAAAAAAAAAAAAAGATTGTACAAAGGTCATTTTAAATTTTTAATAGAACCTGGATGGTAAACAAAAAATAAATATGATAATATAGAAAGACACAAGGCGTGCATCATGTCATATATACCAGCACAACAAAATGAAGTAACTAATAGCACAAATAAAAAAAAATAACCAATGAAAAGAATTACATGATGTATAATGTATTGGTTATAACACACACACTGATAATCTTTAATTGATGATGTTCTACCTGAGTACCACAATAGAAATTCGCATTAGCATAAGGAGCTGAAGGTTTCTGAACAGGAGCAAGGGACACCTTTGATGACCGAACAAATCGCTGAGTAGTATTACAAAGTGTGAAATTTGGCAAAAAATCATTTTGCATCTCCGTCCAAATCTAGAAGACAGAAAGATTGGTTATTGGAAAAAATAGCCAGCAAAGTATCAATGTCCATCAATTCAATCATATATTCCAAACTAAGGAAGTATAGCTTTGTTCTTCCCACCAAGGAAGAAACCAAAAACAAACATACAAACATCCGCATGCAAATGTCTACACATATAGACACATATAAATACATTAAACATCACTGATATCAATATAAGAATGCTGTAGAGTGATAGTGATAAAATACCACATGCCCTAGAATCCCAATTCTATCCAAGTCCTTACTTTTGGTAGGAAAAGTATGCAATAACTTAATATTTAATAATAGTAGAGTGAATGAGAAAGGCTGTAACACCCTAGTTGTGAAAGAAGGGGGTAACCAGCCTGTCGGCGCCAGTTGCCTGGTGGTGGCGCAGTGGCAGTTCCACATCGTGACGAAAGTGTGGCACCATGCATTATATATATGAACGCGACAAAATACATAAATATCTCCCTACCATGGTTTTTGAGATGCATCATGAGACTCAAATGAGGGTAGCTATGGACCATATCCGGCGCAGGTCAACACAAGTGGTATCAAAGCATGACCCCCGTATACATGGCAAGTGGGTCATGGCCACTGAAAAATGTTCTGGGAATGTGCACAGAAGCACAACGAGAATGTCGTGGTGAAAGGGGAGATTGTAACACTTCAATTTGTGGAAGAAGGGGCGACCAGTTGAACGGATAGCTGGTTAGACATACAGTGGTTGCATGGTCTCAATCCCACATTGCAATAAGTATGGTGACGTGCAATATATAAATGACATGATTTTTAGACCGCGTCATGAGACTTCAATGCAGGTTGTTGCCAAGCATCTCAGGTCATCACAAGGGAAACAAAATATTCTTATTTCATCCAGTAATAGTACTCTTACAATATTATTTTTTCATATTATGATTGCATGGTAACAAATTTAGTATACTGATATGAACACAGAGGGCTATAACATAAATATCAAAGAGAATGTCACTTGTAGAAAATGGAACGCTCTATTAGCATACAAATGACAATGCCCATCTTACATCACATGAATCCCATGAACTACAGATACGAAACTATGCGTGAATAACAACAATCAATTAAGGTTGGAGGTAACAGTTATTCAAGTCTTTTGGATCTTTTTCATCTTAAATTATTGACTCTGACTTTTGGGGAAGTTTATATGTAAGTTCTATAGTTTCTTTTAGAAAGGGGCTAAACTGCAGTGAGAGCCACAGGTGCTTTTGGCTCTTAGTATTGTTAGATTCGAACTGAAGCTCTACCCTGCTAGGATTCAAGATTTAGAGAGGCTACAGTTTTGTGAAATCAACCACATGGCGCCCTCAGATCCCTCTACTCTGAGTCACGCCAAAAGATAGCTTTTCAGCCACTGTTTTTGTTGCTGTTCAAGTCGATGAAGCATCAGATTTTCATTCAACTTTTAAGGCAAGACAAGATCCTCTTTCCTTATACATGTGTACACTGCTATTATAAGCTCGACTATACGTTCATGCTCTTGAGTTTACTAGCTCGATATCATGAGGAAACCTTTACACCTTGAAATATATGTTCGCATTTTCCCTCAATAGAGTTAATTGTGCATTTTAGTCCAAAACGACATGAAGGTAGTTTGTATATTTTTGAAAATTAGGGAGGTCACCTACACAGCCTTGTTTGTTTCGGCGGACTATTAGTCCGTCCGGACTATGAGCCCGGAGTATAGTCCAATCCGATATTTGTTAAGCCTCCGGACTAATTATCCGGACGGATTGTTAGTCTGCCATATGAGGGATAATTAGTGAAGGGAGGAGGTGTGAGATTAAAAACGATTGGATTAAAAAGTGAATTTAAAATTTTTAAAAAATAATAAAAATATTAAAATATTAAAATAAATAACATAAAATTTAACAATAACATAAAATTTAACTTATTAATTTATTTAAGTTAATTTTAAAATAAATTAACTTAATACAAGGGTAAATCATTATCTAGTCCGTTATTTAATCCTACTCAATTCAAATACAAAAAACTTAATTCCACCTCATTACCAATCCCACCTCATTACTAATCCCACCTCACTACTAATCCAATTCAATCCAGTCCGGATTATCAAACGAGCCCAATGGGTATACCACGGGGTAAAATGGATTTAACCCAAATAAATAGGATATTACAAGCACTTATACCCTGAGCATTACAATCTCTCCTTCTCCACCCTATCATGGCCACCGTCCTATTTAACCAAATAACCCAGCACCACCAATATCGCATCGCCCAGCAAAAGGAAAAACATGAAAAAATGAAATATATAACCGAGCACAGCTTTTACTAGTGACATTTACATTTGGCAACGCTGGTAAGACTGTATTTGAAGGCATCATATTTGGATTTGTGATGCAACCCTTTGACGTTGGTGATCATTGTGTCAATGATGGCGTGCAAGTGACTCACTTGAATTTATGTGCAAACTCACATGATGGGGTTCCTTCCCCATGAACATAGACCAAAGTGTCCGACTTACTGAGAATGTCAAAAGCGCTGGCATTCAGAGCCCATGAGCCCAAAAACCCTGTGGCACCTTCCAGGCAATTATCACTCAGAGCATTTCTCCAAAAGTACTTCACCTTTCAATTATCTTTCTCATCACTGTGTGCTTTTCAGGTCAGTCCCTCAATCTCCCATCAATACAAATCCTAATGTTGATCCTATCCTACTTCGTCCAACTCTTCCATGAGAGCTAAACACAGCATCAACCTCATTGGCAGTGGCGAGTCCTCCGGCGAGCACAACAATGATTCTTCCTGGTAGTGATAGAATTTCTTTGGTGAAGCCACCATTTGCAGTCAGAAGATTGCTGCCCCAAGCATGAGGAAGCATTGATCGAGGGTGAGTCATCGAGGTTACAACTGGTGGAGCTGTTGCTACAGTGTGCTGAGTGTGTCGCCATGGACACCCTGGATCATGGCATGGTAGAGTGGCAATGTTGCTTGTTTTTGGGTTAGCGTACTTAATAAATTAGTAGGAAGAATATAAAGGTGAGGACGTATTTAATAAATTAAGCCTCATTATTTTCTCCTAATAATACTTCTATGTCTTTCTCTCTTTTTCTATCTATTCTCTTATAACCCTAAATCGCTACTTTACGATTCAATTTGGTATCAGAGCAATTCCAATCCAACTCTAAAACACGACGAGAACATCTAAGACTCGATTCGGGGCAAACGAGAAGGGATGATATCAGTTGTTGTACAATGATGTCAGAATGACGTCATCGTTCCTACGAACCAACGCCACCTCCGTTTGCTCCGACCAACTCGTTGGGACTCTGAGATTTATGGTGATTTTTGTGTAATTGTTTGAAACCATCTGATAGTTTTTTTGATCTTTTGAATGATTTTTAGAACCCTAGATCGCGATCTCTTTGTTGAAGCCTCGTATCTGGTTTTTACTTGTTGAGATGTCTTCTATGGGTACCGAAATCACCTCTACAAGTCTTCTTAAGCATCGAATTGTTGATTTGAACACCATCGGGAAAGATTTGAGCTTCAATGGGTTCGTCGCCTAGGATTTGGTCGCCAAACTGGTTTCTATTCACCTCAGATCTGGTTTTTAGTGCTCAGCGACTACCCTTGGGCCTTTATAGGCATCGATTTGTTGCTTTCAACACCATTGGTGAAGATTCAAGTGTCAACAGGTTCGGTGCCTAGGGTTTGGTCACCGAACTGCTTCCTTTCAACCTTTTCACCACACCAGTATTTATATAAGAGACACCAAGATAATTACAAAACGACCCTAACAAATATAAGTAATTATCTAATAAATCTCCGGAAGAGGTTCTATCTCCTCCGCTCCTAGTTCTGATGACTTACAGATTGCTTTGCATCAAGATAAACGTATATGCACCCAACATCCTGCTGCTCACTTTGTATCTTATGCTCATTTGTCCTCTTATCTTCATTCCTTTACTTCTGCTATGTCACCCATTTGTATTCCTACTTCTTACAAGCACGCGATGTCCCTGTTTGACTGGAAACTTGCTATAAAAAAATGCATCCCCTTTATAAGAATCAAACTCGGGGGCTTACCACTCTCTCACCTAAGAAGCAAGCAGTGGGATGTCGTTGGATCTATACAGTAAAGTACCTTCCGAATGGTTCTATTGAGCGTCTTAAGGCGTGTTTGGTTGCTAAGAGCTATACTTAAATTACGGCGTTAATTACCTGGAGACTTGTCTCCAGTGGCTCGCCTTAATTCTGTCCGACTTCTTCTATCTACTGTTGTTAGTCGCTCTTAACTATCACATCAGCTTGACATTAAGAATAAAATTCTTCACGCTGATTTTCTGGAGGAGGTCTTTATGAATTAATCCCTAGCTATGTTGCGCCTGGCAGTGAGCACCTTATTTGTCGTTTGCGTAAGGCTCTATATGCTCCGAAACAATCTCCTCGTGCCTGGTTTGATCGCTTCATCTCAGTTATCATTGCTTACAATTTTCGGCGTTCCACATCTGATCATTCGGCCATTGTTCATCATTTTTCTGTTGGTACTATTGTGCTGATTGTTTATTGTTAACAGTAATGGAAAGCTGTACCCAAAAGAATAGGCGAGTACTCTTATTTATAATAAAGCCAAGCCACACTATTACATCCCTACACACACACACAGAATAATAATAAAACTACTACTAAGATACATATATATCTAACACCCTCCTCAAGCTGGAGCATATATATCTACCATACCCAGCTTGTTACATAAATATGAAACACGCGAACCCGGCAGGGATTTAGTAAAGATATCGGTCACCTGGTCTCCTGTAGGGACTGACCCAAAATTCACAACACCTTTCTGATATTCCGCACGGACAAAATGACAGTCAATCTCAATGTGTTTTGTTCTCTCGTGAAATACTGGATTTGTGGCAATATAAATAGCTGAGGTATTATCAACCCAGAGTCTGGCAGATCCTCGAAGAGG
>JAULJZ010052860.1:0-13927 GCA_032270985.1 Heliamphora pulchella
CATAACACATGTAGGTGTCATACTCTTCATGCTGTTTAAAGATCTGCCACGCGTAATTTTTTTTTTTAGTCTATTATCGTATAATTTTCCTTTTAGTCTGTTATAGTAGAGTATGTGTTTTCTTCTTATTATTTTTTAAAACGAGTAAGAAATGCCAATTTCGCTATGATATAATATAGAAACATTGTATTTAATTTGAAAATCTAAATTATTAAATGAAAAAGTCCTAACGTTATGTTAAGTAATTAATCTCACTCATCTTAAATTTAGATACTGTAAAAATATATTTTTGTGTGGGTTAAAAATCGTTGTCACAATCAAAAACCAACTTGATTGGCTAATTTTAGTGATCCCAAATAGAATGAGATAACCGACTCCTATTGCCGAACAATTGGTAGTTGCTTTTGGTTGTTCTCGAACTCCTGCAAGGCAAAAACACTGTTAGTGCTTTTCGACTTGGTTTGACTGAGAAAAACTCCGACATTCAAGTTAAATCATAAAGAGGTGTCTAAATAAGAAATGGAGTCAAAATTGCGTATCTAAAATTTAGAATGCCTTCCTTTATGTAAGAATTGCGACCAGAGTGGGTGAATCTTCTTAGGACTCTGCTTAACTCTAATTTCTGGCTTACTATATATTCTTTGTTATCCTAGAAATTTTGCCTTGTCTTCAAATAATTCTGATTACTTTAGGATTCCTCCATTTCCCCAACTGCCATGGCGGGGATAGAGTCTTCTTGGGCAATTATTTCATTTTGTAGTTTTAAACAACCAAACTGACTCATCATGGGCTTTCCTTTTCTGAGATAACCCGTACGCGTCGTGGGCTAGCCATCTTGAATACCAGACTGTTTGTGGGTAGCTCTATTAGGCAGCCCATGTGCTCCTTATTTTTGGTTTGGACTTCAAGCCCATTATTTGATTTGCCTTTAGTTTTAATATTCAAATTCTGCAAGTTGTTTTTTTATAGCCAGATTGCTTTTTTTCCCCCAAGGAATCATTTTTTTTTTACCGTAATTCTAAGAAAAATATTTAAAATACAGAAAATTAATTATAGAATGCATAGAAAGTTTATTTTAATCATTCATCGTATCATTCATCGCTTTTGAATTTTATAACATTTTACGAATTTCACATGTGATGAATAATTAATCCATGCACGTGCGGGATGGGACTTTTGTGGTTGTGGGTCCCTTCTTTGTGATATTTGTTATTTATGTCATAATTTTAACATTTAAATCTTAAATAAATTGATCAGGAACATGGAACAATCAGATTGATAATTAGATTAATTTGTTTTTTGTATGTGCGTTTATTTTTAGTTAAAAAGCCTGTTTTAATTAAAAGTATGTTATTTGGTGAATTAAATTTTAAATTAGTTAATTAGGTAAAAATTAATTTTTTTACTTTTTAGATTCAAATTAGACAATATTAGTTTTATATTTTTTTAATTATCAAATATAAATATTATTATATAATGTTTTAATTTAATTTGTAGTGTGCATTCTAATTTTTAACTTTTTGATATGAAAATTTTAAAAAACAACTTACCAATTAGGGCGTGTTCTAAAATTTGCTTGCATGAAGAGTCTTGGCAGATAGTGATTTCATGCCTTTTTATAAGGCTCCTCACCTAGGTGGTTTGCGGTTCGAGTCTTTCGTATCCCCTTCCACGCTGCCCTTGTACTCCGAATCAAAAAATAAAAAAAAATTTCTTACATGAGTAATTATTGGGTGCTCTCAAAATATTATGTGTTATTGTCTATGTAGTGTTCTTAACAAATTATGTAATAAAAAACACTTCATATTAACATTTTTTTTTGTCCGCGGCCAGATGTCATGTCATCACTTGTGCCACGTTGCACTCCATTTCTACAGGCCACGGGCTCTATTGATCAATTATTCAATGTTTTTTATTTAAAATTAATTTTAAATTTTTTTTGTTTAAATTCCAAATAAAACATATGTAGCAACCTTAGTTTCCAGTTTCCTTGTTCTTTCACTGATTACTTTTAATTTCTTTGTCATTGTTTATTAATTTAAAGTACTTTTATTTATTTCTAAAAATATCATAACATTTAATTATTTTTTATTTATAAAATTTATATTTTTAAAATTTACTCGTCGAGATCTATTACACAAGATCATTATTAAATATTAAATTATATAAACATAAAAAAATATAATAATTTATTTTTGACTTATATTTTTTAACTTATAATTTTATTATTTTTTAACTTGAAAGGTATTTTAAGCCCAATAACCTTTTTAACTTCTAAGTCACATATAAACTTTACCAAATAAGTTTTCTATATATTGGGTTTCAAGTGACTTAAAGTTAAGTTATTAAACAAAAACTTAGTAGTATTTATTACTTTTTTATTAGTATTTCACTTAATATAAAAAAATATATTCTTCATTAATAATTTGAGTAGAACATTACTTCGAAAATATTAAACAATTATTCAACTCAAAGGCAAATTATTAGAAATTTTTAGAATACTACGTAGGCAATACTACGTGATACTCTCGATAAATAAATTATCCTAACAAAGATAAATTGTTATGTTTTTACTGTAAAATTTATCGCTATCATATTGGATGAAAACGTCACATAAACTTGCTACATAGTATTTTAAAAACACCACGTAAACTTGACATATAATATTTTAAAAGCACCTAATAATAATCACGTGGGCTATCATATCATGCCTTAATTAGCACCAAAATCTCTCTAAAACGTCGTTTTCTAAGGATAGGATAATTCATATTTGAGGAGTGAGCCAATGGAAAATCCATTGGTACTGAGCTTGTTTATCCAATATCAGACAACCCATTTGCGTATATCTACGAATCTGAGCCACGCCACAGTGTCACTGAAAATTACAACTCATTTATTATAAATCAATTAATTTATTTTCGAAATCTTATCTAATATATGTACCACTTGTGTGATTGATTACGAAAGTAATAGACTCCGATGGGGATTATTTTTCTTCTAAATTATGTGTTTCTCTTAAAAATTATTTTCAACATTTTTATATTTTAAAACTTTTACAGCATTTGACAGTTTGTAATAAAATAAAATAAAATAAAATAAAATAAATATGTAATTTAGCCCCTCTCAATTTAATTATTGGCTATTACATGGGCAAGGTCATATGATATTTCATGTTTTTTGGGGCTACACAATTATTTATACGTAAAAAAAATATATATATATATTCACCTAATTGTATGGCTTTCAAAAGACTTGACAGCATGTGGCGTACCATTGTCATAGTCAAAACTTTTTTTTTCTATTGTGACACTTTCTTTTATTTAAAAAATAAATTAATGAGAGAGGTCCATATTTATGGCAAGTCTGTTTGTTTGTCGGCATATAAAATGAAAAAATATAAAAGAATAAATGATATATATATATATATAATACTTAGAAAAATATGTGACTATAGATATTTTGTGTATATATTTAAAATATGTTTGTTTAACCTTATATAGGGGGTGTTTGGTTAAGCTACTCAGAGTAATTTTTAACTTCATAATATTGATTTTAGTTATAAATTACAATTTTTTTAAGAACTTTTATCTTTTATTACAAAAAATAACTATTTTTTCTTCTGTTTCAGTTTTAAGTTATAATTTTTATCAAATATTTATAATTTTTATTACATACTATAATTTATAAGGCCCGTTTGGTAACGTTTACAGTTTTCTATTTTTTGTTTACAAAAAACAAAAACAGAAGCATATTTGGTAACATAAATATTTGAAAAGTGGTAGTTGGAGGTTACGGATAGATCCAATCAAAACTTGTTTACAAAACAAGTGAAAATACATTTTTTCTGTTTCTTAAAATTTTGTAAATTTTGAAAACTGTTTAAAGTTTTTTGAAAATAAAAATAATACCAAACATGTTTTTATTTACAATTTACGAAAAATTTAAAAATAAAAACAAAAATAGAAAATATAAATGTTACCAAACGGCACCTAAACTATTAATTTTAGTAATACCAAATATCACCATAGTATTAGATCAAAGAAGATGAAATCAATTTTAATCTTTAGGTGAAGGATGAGATCGTATCCAGCCGGGCAGGTGGTAATATATATTCCACCATTTGAAAGTATATAATATCTTAAGAGATAACAATGTTATATACAAAACTTATTACAAAAAACGTGGGATATAAAAAAAACAAGGGACACAAAAAATGTACCAGGGTCCACATTTTTTAACCCTCCTATTCTAAGTCAAAAAGTCATATCCCCTTCATATATTCCCTAAAAACACATAACAAAAAAAGTAATAAGAAATAAACAAATAATAGGCAAGAAATAGAGAAATGATTCCACCAGTTTGGGCCATTATTTAGCCAACATGTTACCCAAAAGCCCAGCTTAAATGAGTGGGCTTCAAAACTCAACTTGTCTAAAAAATAAATAGATGATCTAAAGAACCATTGTGCATTTTATGATGGAGTTTGGGCCCTCTCCATTGCACCGTTAGTTTTATTTATTATTTATTGTGTAGTTGATACACTTTTTTTATAAAAAAAAATTAATGCACTAAGGCTCCGTTTGTTTGGACGTAAAATATTTTTAAATAAAATATTTTACTTATTTTTTATTATTTGATTGATAATACCTATGTAAAGTATTTTTTTAAATAAAATATTTTACCTCATTAGACCAACTTTAACTTACAAAAAATTAACTCGTAAGTTAATTTTAGAATTGCATATTTGTACACATTCACCTAATTTCTTCTCCTAATTCTTCTTACATTTTGTCATTCTCATAGTATATGAGAATGTGTGAGAAATAAATAATATGAGAATGAGAGTGTGAGAGAGAGATATATATACAGAGATAGAGACCATACATGGTAGTGATTTTTTGATTTTTTTCATTAAATTTTTTTTTTAAATATTAACCAAATACCACAAAATACAAGTAAAAAAATTATTTTTATAAAATTATTTTACATGTAAAATATTTTTTATGATAAAATATTTTACGTCAAGACAAACGGAGCCTAAATGAGACCAAGTAATTGAGTTTTTTATAAACTAGTAAAGTATTTCTTTTCGAAACCATCAAAAATCAAAGTAATAAAATCACGCCGTTTTTTTTATATATATATTTCTCTGTTGCTATTTTAAATTGATATTTCTTTTTAACAATGAACAGATTAAGAATCCCTATTAAAATAATCTGTGCTTAAATTTTAATGCGCTTATTCTGGGTTCAAATGCTCAATTCAGGATAATGATTTATTAGTTTATTTTATGGTATTTCTTTTTTATTTTAATAAAAAAAATTTCATTTCAACTTTTTAATCTTAATTTCTTTTTATCAAAATCTACCCAAAAATAAAAAAATATTTAGTATATAAAAAATAATTAAAAATAAAATAAACAAGATTTTGAATTTATAATCCAACTAGGTAGCATTAGTTTCTCTTTGTATCTCTAAAATGTCAATTTTTCTAAAAAAAAATATATCAACTTTCTTATCGAAAATCTTATGGGCTTATTTGTTATTTTAGATATGATTGAATTGAATATGAGAGATTAGTAATACTAGTAATTCTATATTTTTTTTTTAATTCAATGAATTATAGATGGAATTATGTATATAGTGACAGGTTTGATTCATATTTAGTTATAGTGGAATTAAAACTAAAATAAAAATTGTATAATTATTTTTAATAGTTAGATAAAAAATAAAAATAATTTGAAATCTAATACTAATAATACCAAAATAGGCTCGATATTTCTAATCCCATAAATAAAAAATTAATAATTTTTTATTTATTAAATTATTAATTTAAATCTTGTAATAAAAACGTAAAATTCACCATGACAAGAACAAAATTTATTTGGTCTTCTCTCCAAATCCAATCCAACCTCACTTAATGCCTATGTGTCTAACTAATGGTGATCGATGGAACAGGGCTTGATCATACTCGCCGTGCAAGCTCGCTCGCCCTCCCTAAAACCGCCGGCGTGCATCGTCGACGTCCCCAACAGCCCGTGCCAGGAAGTCGGCGGCGGAAAAGCCGCAATGTTGTTCATAGGCTTATACCTGGTGGCGCTAGGCGTCGGAGGCATAAAAGGATCGCTGCCGTCGCACGGTGCCGAGCAATTCGACGAGAGCACCTCGCCGGGGCGGAAGCAAAGATCGACTTTCTTCAACTACTTCGTCTTCTGCCTCTCCTTCGGCGCCCTCATTGCCGTGACGTTCGTGGTGTGGGTTGAGGACAACAAGGGTTGGCAATGGGGATTTTGGATCTCCACTTTGGCCATCTTCTTGTCCATCCCCATTTTTCTTTCTGGTTCGTCGTTTTACAGGAACAAGATACCTCGTGGAAGTCCTCTCACAACCATATGCAAGGTGACAAATAAAGCTCGTCTAGAACAAATTTAAGCTTGGTTGGAATGTCAAAAAAGTGTGGGTTTAAAAGGCTTAATTTTTTTAAAGATAGAAAAAAAAGAAAAAATAAATAAATTGTTTGAGAAAATGTTTTTTTTCTTTTTTTCTTTTTATTAACATTTCTAAAATACTTTGCTTTTTGTTTTAAATTGTGGTGTTTCGTATATTGCTACGATTTTTTTAATTTAGTGAAGTAATTAATTTTTTTAATTGAGAGTATTATATTTATTTATTTTAAAAAAAGTTAAAGAGTTTTTGGGTTGTGTACAGAATTTTGTTTTAAATGAAAAAAATTGGTTGCTTTTTAGATAGGCCAAATTGTATAACTTAAAAGTTATTTTTTAAAAGCAAACCATCCAAACAGAGGATTACATTTATTGGGAGCACAAGATTTGAATACACCTATGATTAGACCTTTTGCATCGCAAAAATACAATTCAATTTGAAATTGGGGTTATTCTTCATGTCGCTGTGTTTGAGATAGGTTTTTTCTCTTACTTTTTTTCAATTTTACTATAAATTTTGCTAACGTTACTTTAGACGATCGTACGAATTTAGATTTATTTTGTTGTAAAGAAATTCAAAAAAATGAAAACAGTTGTCCATAAATTACAAAAAAAAATTAGATAAAACGAAAAAACCAATGTAATACTTTTATAAGCTTTTTTTTTTTTATCGTTATTAGTTTTTTTAAAACTTTAGTAATAATGACCATACTTGTTAAATCCATTATATCAGACGGATGAAAAAGAAATTAAAAAAATATTTAACTCAAAACATGAAAGGGCCTTAAAAAAGAAAAAAAATGTTATAAAAAAGATTTAATGAAAAAATACAAATATTTGTTGCAGTTGTGAACTTACAGCATTAAATACCATAATTATACTTGTTAATTTAGAATTAAAAGTCATAGAAAAAAAAATTAATCATGCCTATTTGAATTATATTTGTTAATTTATACACATTTGTTTTTATAAAAATTATATTTTTAAAATTTACTCGTTGAAATCTATTAAATAAGATTCATATTTAAATATAAAATTATGTAAAAATAAGTTTTTAAAAATTATAATAACCGTTTTTAAACTTAGAGGTTTTGGTTTTTTTTTTCTTTTTGTCTTTTAACTTAAAAGTGACTTTAAATCAAAGTATTTTAACTAAGTGTCTTTTGATTTAAAGTTATCTCTACGATTTATCAAACAAATTTTTTTACTTATTTAATTTAATGTAACTTCATGTAAAAACAACCTGACTTAAAGTCAAATTGTCAAATCAAAACTTTATTTTCAATAGCATTTTTCAATGTGATTTTGAAATTGAACAGGTTATTTTGGTGGCCGTACTGAACTCTAGCCGGAACAAAAATGCTTGTAATGCAATTGTGAGCACAGCCACCAGCCCTTCTCCTCCAACCTCAATTAGCATGGAAGAAAAGGAAACAACCACCGAGGCCATGAAAGAACCAATTGATGCCCCATCAGAAAGCTTCAAATTCCTAAACAGAGCGGTGGTAAACAGGCCACCAGTCCACAGATCACTAGATTGCTCAGTGCAAGAAGTTGAAGAAGTCAAAATTGTGCTCAAAGTCCTCCCAATATTTGCCTGCACAATCATGCTCAACTGCTGTCTAGCTCAACTCTCTACATTTTCAGTCCAACAAGCAGCCACCATGAACACCAAGCTCGGGCCCTTAAAAGTTCCCCCTTCATCGCTTCCCGTTTTCCCGGTTCTCTTCATCTTGATCATTGCGCCACTGTATGACCATTTCATCATCCCATTCGCCCGCAAGGCGACCAAAACAGAGATGGGCATCACCCATCTACAAAGAATTGGGGCTGGATTAGTACTGTCCATTGTCGCTATGGCGGTGGCGGCTCTCGTCGAAATCAAACGCAAAAGAGTCGCTTCTGATTCAGGCCTCCTCGATTCGCCGAACCCATTGCCCATCACATTCTTTTGGATTGCCTTCCAGTACTTGTTCTTGGGGTCGGCTGACCTTTTCACCTTGCCTGGATTGCTGGAATTTTTCTTCACAGAGGCGCCAATTAGCATGAGATCTTTGGCCACTTCACTCTCGTTTGCGTCTGCCGCCCTAGGGTACTACCTCAGCACTGTGATTGTGTCTGTTGTCAACAGTGCCACGGCTAACTCCAAGCACAAACAGTGGCTTTCTGGAAGCAACTTGAATCACTATCGCCTGGAGAGGTTCTATTGGCTAATGTGCGTGTTGAGCGGATTGAATTTCTTGCACTATCTCTTCTGGGCGACTCGGTACAAGTACAATTCAAAACGGGCTGACAAGTAAAACCACAAGATATAGATGTATTTGAATCATTATTGTTGTAAATATGTTGAATAAATTTGTGGTGGCGTCTTCACTTTATTGTTTGCCAACAATAAACGATAGAACATGTTTAGATAAGTTAAAAGAAAGGAAATCTAGAGAAATTTTATTTAGGCACCTTATATTTTATTCAAAAAATTAATTTTGGGTATTAATTAGTAGACTTGTTTATGAATAAGTCCAAACCATTTATTAATTTTATGAGTGCTCAAAGTAAGTATAATTTTTTAGCAGCCGAATTTTCTACAATCACAAAAGAAAATGGTTGATAAAAGTTTTTAACAACCTTGATTTTGACCTGTCACAAATACATGACAAAACGATGTTGTTTTATAATTATAATTCAAAACCCTCCCTCCTCGCCATTTGACACAAGTAGTATAGTATCTTTTATCGGGACACGCAGCTTCTCAACGCCAATAGTATCATTTTTTGATATTTTTGTACTTTTTTTGCCATCGAAAAAAATACAATTTTAACCAACACAAATGTTTTTGCGACGTAAATCGCAATTCTCTCAATCACTAACATCATTTGTTGATTCAAAGCCGACAGAAATACTATTTGCGACGATAGTCTCTTGACACACACAAAAAAAAACAATTTGATAGCAAACAAATTGAGATTGCTTGCATTAAAACGCGCGCGCGTGTGCACACAGACCATTCAAGGAGTGACAATTTTTACTTAAAAAAATCTCCCACTCTAGTAAAAATTACGAAACTATTATAGGCCTAATTAAAGCGAACATTATACTTTGAACACTTACAAAAATTAACTTACAAATTTCATTCAATCTGTAACTAAATGACTTAAGTTGAATTTTTCAAATTCACGTGCATCGTTCTTTTGCTTGATTACCACGACACTAAATCCACGATACTTTTGGCCTTGAAATCCACCAAAAGACTTGAACTTGAAACTTCAATTCAAAATTTCTCTATTATTGTTTATGATCTCTAAGATTTTCTTTATAATTTTTTTATCTTTAGAACTTCTCAAGCCACCTATATTTATATACAAGAGTCGTCTACATATAGAAATAGGATCCCTAAGAGGTGTAATAGGTAACAACTTTCTTATTTTGTGAGATTTTACCTGACTTAAAAAATTTTGAATTGCTAAAAACGCAAGATACGCAAAATAAAAAATTTGCTTACTATTATTTGATCGCTTGAGCGCTGGATTGTACTTTGCATTAGCGCTAAAGCAAACTTTTTGAAAAGCAACTCCTTTTCTTTAAAAGATATTGTCAACAATTTCAAGGGATTAGCCTAGTAGTCGAGATTTAGGACTCAGGAATTTACATCATCTTATGTCTCAAGTTCCAAACCTCTTAGACCATATTTGATGTCCATTCTAACTCGATAGACTGGATTGATAGTGAAGTGGGTCTCTTTTATATATGTTTGATTTGAAGAAATTGGTAGGAATTATTAGTCCACCAGGATTAGCAAACCTGTGAACCAGCAGGATTAGCAATCCCAACCCATACCTGCCTTTGGTAGTCCAATTCGGTGAGATTGAATATGTCTTCTTCTTCTTTGTTGCTAAACCTAGATGCCTCTCTCTCTAAATACAACTCTCTCTCTTTCTCCAAATATAAACAGCAGGTGTATATTTCGGCAATACATCTCAAAAAATTTCTCTGCAATGCATCTCAAAAAAGTTCTCTGCAATGGGTTGTGGCGTCAGTTGAGAAGAAATGGAAGTGTATGGATTGGAGAGAGAGAGAAAGAGAGAGAGACAGAGAGTTGAGATTGTTTAGAAAGAGAGAGAGAGAGAGTTGAGATTGTTTAGATATCATTTTAACAAATTATATAAAATTTATTAACAAATTAGTTTTTAATTAACTTATTAGCTTATTTAAGTTAATTTAAAAATAAATTAACTTAGTAGCTAATATAAAAAAACTAAAATGTATTTATTAATTTTTTGGTACAAGGGTAATATTGAAAATTCATAAACTTAATTAAATCTCATATTATTTAATCACACCCAAATCAAACATGAGTTTGTGTAATCCATCACTTAATCATACTCAAATTAAACACAAAAAAACTAATCTCACCTCATTCCTAATCCTACCTCATTATCAATCCCACCTCACTTCATTCTTAATCCTACCTCACTATTAATCACACTCAACTTACATCGGATATCAAACGAGGCTTTAGGTGCTATCAATTCTTTAAGGTAAGTCCATACGAGACTTTATCTCGATTTTAATTGAGATCTCCACAAGTAGGTAAGTAGGCAATGGAATTGATCACTTAAGAATTAGTCAAGATACATATAAGGTAACTCAGACACCTTGAATTATTAAAATAAAAAGGACCATTATCTTAACCATATGAAACTTCTAAAACAAATCAAATACAATAAATACAACTCAATTGGAATTTATCTAAGAAGCTGTCAGAACCAAATAGAACTCTAAAACTTAACATAAACCGTTAAATTTTTTTGGCCAAAAAACCTAATGAAGGATGATAATTTACTAGAAATTTCGTAACCCATGTTCACTTTTTTTAACTTTTTATTTTTCGAAAGATTAACTTTTAAATTGCACTCATTGATAAAAAAAAGATCATTTGATTTTTTCTTTCACTTTTAAAATAAAAGCTTATTTGCAATCTACATAAACTTAAATGACATTGTACATGACAATAATATTTTTTATTAAAAAAGTTAACTCTATTTCTCATTAAAAAATAAAAGAATATTCTAAACAAAGCAAAAAAAACGTACTTATTAGACACTTAATTTATAAAAACGAAATAGGTATAAAGTAAAAAGTAATTTAAATAAAAAAAGTGAAAAGGCATTAAAATAATTTAAAAATCTAAAAAACATATTACCATACGAAGTGTACTTCTGTCAAACTTTAGTTAGCTGAACTACTGAGTTGATCAGGTAAGTAAATTTATGGATCTTTTAGCAACTTAATTTTAAGTTAATTTTTTATTTTTAAATTAAAAAATAAAAAATATTTGATCAAAGTTACTTTTAAGTCTCCAAATAAAGATAAAAAGTAGTTTGTAACCATTGTTTTTTTAAGGTTTTTAAAAACTATTTCTTTTTAAAAAAATCACGAAAATAACAGGATCTTAATTCTCTAAAAATAATTTTCGGACAGGTTACTAGAAGAGGTGGAATAAGCAAAATTCCAAGATTTTAAATTTTCAACATTGCTCAAATTGTACAAGTTAACAGAGATGTTTGGCGTTAATAACTTTTAATTTTTTACTACTAATTTTAGTTATAAATTATAATATATTTTAAATACTTATAATTTCTGTTACAAGTTATAATTATTTTTTCTTCTATTTCAGTTATAAGTTATCTTTTTTATCAAACACTCGCATCTTTTGTTACAAACCACAATTTATAAGCTACTAGTTTTAAAAATACCAAACACCACCAACATTGTGCAATAGTTCTATTATTTTTATTTTTGAATAATTGATTGAAAATGTAATAGGATTCACTAGAATCAATCTAAATTAAATTAAATTAAATTAAATTAAATTAAATTAGGCTTTTATTTTAATACATTGGAATCGTCTATATGAATTATTTTATGTCATTACTTAACAGAACAAAATAGTGTAAAAAATTTATATAATCGACTCTAATTAATTAAAATTAATACTTAGTTTGATTTAATTTGTTTTGATTTAGATTGATTCTAGTGAATCGTACTATACTTTCAAAATTAAGTCCATTTAAAAGGAGTATTTCCTATATAATTTGTAAATATGTGATTCGTAAAAGGCCGTAAGAAAATTGTGTGATTTATCTTAAGATTGAAATGAAGAATAATTATATCAAAATCTATAAATCATTTTCTAACAAGCTATCCCACTAACCAAAACCCCACAAAAAATTGGGGAAGCAACACCACAGATAATTTGTTTTGATCTATCCATTACTAATCTTGATCCAAACACATTCACTCGGTATTACACCGTGCACCACAAACAGCATATAATACCCTGGCGGTGCAACATTCCTTGATGTAGGCGCACTCACATTAACCTTATACCAAGACTCTGATAGCTTTTGGACCCCACCAACTATTTCTAAATATACCAGCCGTTGATTCATTGAGAATGAGTGAGTGGTAAACGACGGCGCAATCACTGACACCAAAATGTCTCGGTCTGCATGGAATGCATGCAATGTGAACGTCAGAGAGAATTTCTGACCGTAGGATACGACATTATGGCCTTCCATCACAGATAAGATCGAAGGGCGGAGATTAGAGTACTGTGGGGCCATGTATGGTGGCGAGAAAGCTTCCAAGCTCAATTCAGTTGGGTACGGCATTGCTGTGAAGTTGTAAGTTTGGTGGGGATTACTACCACCCACTAAGATTCTGCCATCTGGCAATAAAATTGCAGCTGAGTGGTACATTCTTGGGATGGTGGTGGGGTTGAGCACAGCGAATCTTCGCGTCGGGTCCAGTTGGGTGGGGAAGTAAAGAAGCGGGTTGAGAACCGCCCCGACCGCATCGTCCCACCCGGCAGTCCCTTTGGATGCGCCGTTGACAATAAGTACGTCACCGGTAGGTAAAAGTAGCATGTCCGACATGACCCGACCCATGGGCATATCTTCCATCACCCAGTGAGGTTCCGGGTCTGTGAGTTTCAAACGCCCACAGGTCTTAGAAGCATCCACGTATACGCTTAGGTTATTGGCCATGAAGTACGCAAGATTTGGTGCACCGCCGCAAATCAACACCTCCGGCACCGGCGACTTGCACCGGAGAGGAAGCAACACCGACGACCCAGACGATGGGTAGTTCCTTTTCTCGCCAGGGATCGCCGGAAATTCCTTAACAATTTGATTCTTGACGTAATCGAACGATATTGATCGCCGGTTAGCGAAGATGTAAAGATTACCGTCGGGCAAGAGGTGCAAGAATGGGTAAAGATTGTTCTCTTCCAACCTATCGGTGGTTTTCTGCAAGAACGGGAGTTGATAAAGCTCCGTCGGAGACCCAAAGGCCGGAATCTTTGGAAAGAACTCGTAATTGAACTGCCTTCGACCTCCGACGACGATGATACGGCCGTCCGGAAGTATCTGGTTGGAGGCGTACCACCGCCGGACAATGAGGTCTTGGGAAATTTCCACCCAGTCG
>JAULJZ010052871.1:0-13926 GCA_032270985.1 Heliamphora pulchella
TATGCTTCTCGTGTACAATTAATTATAGCATGGCATATAAACATGATATAGCACAAGGTACAACTCACTAAAGCATACAGTACAAGTAAACGAGGCATAAGCTATAATTTATGTGACATAGATCCAACCTATCAGCATGGTTTTTAATCATCAAATTGTTAATTTCATACACTAATCACTCACATAAATCATTTAAAGTCTATATATTCAAATCCCACAATGTGACATGTTACTTATACACTTAGCCAAATTTGGGCAATCGTTCAAGCGTCAATTTTAAAGTTGCAACAGTAGTTTGAAATACCTAGACATGGATTTAATTTCTGATTTTTGAACACCATTTAGATAAAAATATTTCCTACAACTTTCATGTTTAACATTAAGGTCAATTCCTAGGGGAAAAAGGTCATTTGTTTTAATTAAGGGAAAATCATTCAGCACTTTACAGAGAAAAGTGCAGAATTTAGGCCTCTGTGGGCCCCGGTTTTGGGGCATCAATTCAAGGGTTATGGGTCTGATTTTTGCGGAGGTTTTAGTTTAAGGTGTTCCCTACAAGTTTCATGTTTTGTGCTAGGGCTAGTTGTTTGGAACAAGTTGATAATTTTCGCCAATTTATAAAATGGGTTTAGTCAGCATAAAAAGGGTCTGCAGAATAAGTTTTTAACGGAGAATGCTCAATACCATTGGGGATCCATCCGATGGTATTTTGGGCTGATTTTTGCTCAATATCTAGTTTAATATATTAGTTACATTTTTCATGAAAACCACTTTTGGATTTGACTATTAAAAACTTAGGTTTTTGGTCTCACAAAAATGTGTGACAAAAAGATCTGTCAGTCACTGAATCACAACAGTGACTTTGGGAAGGGTTTTGACTTATCAAAACTTCATATTTTTGGCTCATTTTTGGTGGACAGCAAGATAAATGTGTTATTTACAAGTTTTATGTTTTGATCTAAGCTCGGTTCTCATTCTAATTTAGGATTTTTGTGTCTCCAACTCAGAGTGGTCAAAATCTGACACTATTTGGTCAAAATGGTTTGTCTAGAATTTTATTCAACGAAATCATTTCAAACCAATTTTGTATGAAAGAGAACTTAAAAAGCTAGGTCTGGACATAAAAATCACATTTAGATCATTTTTCTACAATTAGTTATGATAGTTTAAAGTTCGTGGCAGAATGTTGCTATGCCTAGAAAGTCAGGTTATCTAGGGTTTTGATAACTTAACCCATGTTGTGTTTATTTTTAATGTATTTTCTTTGCATGCATGTCATATATTCATACATACCAAATTTTCAGAACCTATTCAAGTCATAAAACTCAAAAACATTCACATGTAAGTCCATACAACACTTAATCTTACATAGATAGCCCCTAATCTACTTATACGACGCCTTTTTGAGTCAGATCTTTTTTGTTATTCTTAGTGTTGATTATAGAGATAGATTGAGGGTTATTTTATGAGAGATTGACAGAAGGTTTGAGGGATTTATTTACTTGTTTTGAAGATCTAAAAATGGTGGATGCTTAGTGGATTTGCTCTCATGGAACTTCCTTGCTCTTCCTTAGCTTCTTTTCCTTCTTTCTCGTTCCTTTTTCTCTCAAACTCTTGAAGAACCCTAAGAACACTCAATATTTTGGTCTGTCTCTCTCTCTCCTATTGTCGAAATTTGAAAAAGAAAATGGGGGGCTTAAGTCTTGTTTTATAAGTAAAAAGGATGATAAAAGTAATTATGACATTTTATGCAAATTTTTGATTTTTAAGTCTTCTTATTGGTTGCATTGGGTGGCTATAGTCGTTTGAGACTTACAAAATCTGATATTGCAGCAAGGGAAATCGGCTAGGTTAGTTTGGGGAAGAAAAATTCAGACTTTGCATTAATTTTGGGACTTAAATTGTATTTTAGTACCATTTTGTGCAAGAAAATGGATAAATTATTAATTTTATGTATCTTTTTGGTATCTTAACTTACTAAACCTATTATATTAATGTGTTTATAATTAATTTAATCTTTCCATTACTTATCATAATTTTGATAGTAATTAATTAAATAGGTGTAGGCTTTTATGTCAATTTAAGCTAGTTTGACAAAAATTGACTTTTTAACTTATTTATTGTGTAGAGATTTTAAATAATTACTTGTTTGCTTTTATTGATCTATATTATTATATTATTATATATATTGCTTGTATAAAAAGTCTTAGGTCATAATAATGCTTAATTTATACATTTTTTTTCTCATTTTTAAGTTTAAAAAGGCAAAAAGTAACTTTTTGGGCACAATTCCCTAGGTAGCAGGTCATGCAACGGTTTTTTTTGTCATTTTTGTTGTTATTTTATCTTGTATTATTTAATTGTATATAAATATCTGATTTTGGGTATCCATGTGTCAAAATTCAGGTTTTTAAGACTTTTTGTTGCACTAGGAGCAAAATGGTCATTTTATCCTAATTATGAGAATTTTTGATTTCTAATTTTTGATTTTATGTTATTTACTTAATTTAGGCTGTCACGAGACTTTTCTGAGCATTGGGGCTTTGCTTCTGAGTATTTGATTTTTTTAGGGTTTCAGGTTAATTAGGGTTTCTCTTATTCATGCAGCGACCTAAGTTCTCATTGTCTATTCGTCGATAATACTAGGGTTTAGGTTAGATTGCTCTACGGGTAGTTACAATCTGGGTTGTTACAACTAGGGCCCGGGCCGGGGTGTTACAGTACTCGTGGGTGTTCAAGCAGCTTTTACGGATTCAAGGCCAAACTTCTGCACAATATCTTTGGAGAAAACATATTGAGGTATAAAAATCCCATCCTTCAATTGTTTGACATGAAAGCCAAGTAGTTAAGCTCACCTACCAAACTCATTTGAAATTCATGACTCATTTCAGCACCAAAATAATGAGAATGGCGGTCGGAGGTGGAACAAAAAACAATGTCATCAACGTAAATTTGATGGACGAGTAAGTCATCCTCAATCTTCTTAAAGAAGAGGGTTCAGTCAACTCCCCCTCGAACAAAGCCGGAATTTAGAAGATGATTAGAAAGTCTTTCATACCAAGCTCGTGGGGCTTGCTTGAGCCTCTATAGCGCCTTTTTGAGTCTATAAACATGGTGGGGGTTGTGAGGGTATTCAAACCCTTTAGGTTGCTCAATATAGACTTTCTCCTTGATGTATCTTTTGAGAAATGCATTTTTTATGTCCATTTGATATGGCTTGAAGTGAAGGCAACAAGCTACAACAAAAAGGAGCCGAATGAACTCTAGACGGGCAACTGGTGCAAAAGTCTCATCGAAATCTATCCCTTTAACCTGGGTGTACCCTTGGACAACAAGCCTAACCTTGTTTTTAACAAAACCACTTTCGTCGCGTTTTTAAAAATCCATTTAGTTTTGTTGACATTGTTGTTACTAGCCTTGGGACAAGATACCAAATTTTATTCCTATCAAATTGTTGTAGCTCTTCTCGCATAGCAATGATCCAATTTTCATCACCAAGAGCTTCTTCGATCCTTTTAGGTTCAATTAGAGAGGTGTAGCACACATAAGTGATTTCATTTTCATTACGTGCTTTTCATTTTCACTCATGTTATGATTTTCTCTACCTTCATTCTCCAAACTTGGTTCTTCATTGCATGAATCGACATTAGACCTATTGGGAGAGCTTGAACTGTCCTTCTCAAAGACATGCCAAACGTCTTCGTTCCCTAAGGAACTAAACTCATCAACAGTGGTGTCATGCATGATAACATTTACGGACTCTACCAGAGTTCAGGTTCTCAAGTTGAAGACCCTATAAGCCCTACTGTTGATGGAGTACCTTAGGAAGATCTTTTCGTCACTTCTAGAGTCAAATTCTCTTATAGACTCACTGTCCCTAAGGATGTGGCATTTACTACCAAACACCTTGAAGTATTTAACGTTGGGCCTCGTCTCATTCCAAATCTCATAAGGAGTGTGAGAAGTCCCGGGCTTTTGATAGACTGTTAATGGTGTAACATGCTGTGTCAACCGCTTCGGCCCAAAAATTTTTTGGGACTCTCTTAGCATGTAGTATGACTTTGACCATTTCTTATAAGGTTCTATTTTTCTTTTTCACGACTCCATTTTATTGGGAGTCTGTGGTGCAGAGATTTCATGGTTGTTCCTCTATCATCACAGAATTTTTCAACATTGGAGTTTTCAAACTCCCTACCATGATCGCTTCTCATGAGTTATAAGATAATGCTTTTCATTTCGAATTTTTTGACACATGGTTTTGAAACACCAAAAAGTGTCAGACTTCTCTCTTAAGAACTCTACTCAGGTGAAACGAGAGTAGTCATTTACAATGACAAGAATGTATTTTCTTACCACCTAGGCTTTCGATTCTCGAGGGACCCATCAAATCCATATGCAAGAGCTCAAAAGGTCTTGTGGTTGCAACAAGATTTTTCTTTTTGTGTGCATTTGATTTGTTTTTCTTTCAAGTAGTCAGCACACACAAGGCCCTTTTCACTAGCCAATTTGGGAACCTCTTTGTGAGTTCCCTTCCAGTTATTTTAGACAAGTCAACAAAGTTTATGTGCCCCAATCTTTGGTGCCACATTTCAACCTCATTAAGTAAAATACTATTACAAACATTATTAGGTATAGGCATTATGCAGTAGCAATTATCAAATAATCTAAAACCTTCAATAATGCTGACATCGGAAGAATCAACAATAGAACAACCACTTTGTGTAAATTGAACATTATGAATTGTTGCAAAATTATCCTATGCTCAAGAGATTGGCATTCAGACTCTCAACGTAGAGGACGTCTTCCAATTTGGGAAGACTGGGGGACTTGATCACCCCTTTCCCAATAACCTTCCCTTTGTTCCCATTACCAAAAGTTACATTCCCCTAGAATATTTTTCAAAAGAGGCAAATATGGACTTGTCTCCTGTTATGTGACGAGAACACCCATTATCCAAATACCACAAAGAAGTATCATGAATTTTCAAAGCCGTGTGTAACAAGACAAACATTTCCTTTTCTTTTCCAAAATTGTCTATGAGATTGGTTAGTGGAGTTCTTTACATTTTTTGATTTATCATTCTTATTCATGGTTTGATGAGAAGGGTGGTGATTAAGTTTCGTTACCCTATTATGGTTTAGTCTATTCGACACCGTAAATGTGCTTCCTATAGCCAAGGATAACTTGTCGATTTCGGTGACAAGATAGTAATATTGAGCAGCAAAATTGCTTAGGTTCTTAAGGACGTCATATTTCTTATTCACTCGAGGGGCTTGACTCTGTCTCACTGGTCTTCTAATGGTAGGTTGACCCTTTGATACTTTCTTGGCATTCTTCCTCTTGAGTCTATAACAATTAAGTCTTATGTGACCTTGGACTCCGCAGTGGTGATGGATAGGTACACTTTTTTTCTTTTGGACATGTCTTTCACTCTTAACACTTAACACTTTGAGGAACAGGTGGGATGAAAGAGCTAGAGGCACTAACAAACTAACGACATTTTTAGGATCACTCGCACTCTTGGGTTTCAAGGAAGGGGGGTCTAAATATATGAGACCACTCTTGTCTCTAAAAGGGGAAGGCAGCTCAGAGATTTGAGAAGCCGTTTCACTCCTCTTCATCATAGCGCTAGCCTCAGAGATCTTTCTCAAGATCAAAAATCCTAGACTTGGCGATGGTCAACTCTCTAAGGTATTCAAGTCTCTCTTTCTCGATGCTAACAAACTTATCAGACAATTTTGCTTTGTTAGACTTGAGATTTTCGATTTCTATGCTCTTTTCACTCAACTCACTCTTAAGGAAATTCATTTAGTTTTCTAAGGAGTTAAACTTCAATTTGACTTTCAGCTTGGCTTTCTTGAGTTTCAGACTCTCCTTAACAAGCTCATCATTGGCTTCATGAATAGATTTAATGTCATCGTCTTCATTAACCTCTTCTTCTTCTTCACTAGTCTTACTTAAGGACTCCACGCCTATGGATTCACCTAGTCCACAACTCTCACTTGAGGGCTTGGTATCAATGAAGGTCTCGGAGTGGTCAGAAAGCTCTATGGTAGCCGCAAGAATGGAAAAATTAGATTTTCAGCCTTATCGTCAAAGACACACTGATCAGTTTCTTCATCTTCAATGTCGTCATCCCACGTGACGGTGAAACTCTTTTTCTCTTTCTTCTTACGGGTATTGGCACACTGGGCTTGAATGTGGCCATACCCATGGCATTCGTGACATTGAATTACTTGGGGTGTTTTGGAATTCAAGGGGTTACCACGTTTGTCACTTCCACTAAAATCGAATTTCTTGTTGGATGAAGGAAACTTGGATGAAGATTGGTTAGAATTATTTCTCCTTTTAAACCTCACAATTTTTTTGAATTTTTTGGCAAGCATTGCCAATTCTTCCTCATCAAAATTCTCTTCCTCATCATTGCTTTTCAAGGGTGTCAACATGGGTGGATTTTAGGGCTATCCCCTTGCTAGAGCTAGACGAGATTTTCTTGGTAGAGAGATGATTAATCTTGTAGGGGTTTAAAGTTTGCCAACCAATTTTTCAACTTTCATCGAGTCAATATCATGACTCTCTTCAATTGCGGTAACCTTAGGTTGAAACCTTTCATGAGGGGATCTAAGAATTTTGCAGATGATTTTGGAGGGCGATAGAGGCTCACCTATACTGAAGAAGGAATTCACAATTTTACTTAGTTTGCAGTAAAATTGGTCGAAGGTTTTGTTTTTTGTCATTCTTAGTTCTTTAAATCAAGTGGTCAGTATTTGGAGTTTTGAGGGCTTGACAGTTTGGGTTCCCTCGTGGGTAACTTGGAGGATATCCCAAGCCTCCTTGGCAGACTCACACTGTGAGATGCGACTGAACTCGCTAGGACTAAGGGCACTGTGAATTGTAATAAGGGCCTTGTAGTTATAGTTGGAACTCTTATTGTCCGCAACGGTCCACTTAATGTGGGTCTTAGGCCTAAGCACCTTGGTGGTCTCATCTTCTACAGTGGGAACAGTGTAGCCGAAGATAACGGATATCCAGACTCTCACTCCCATTGAATTCGGAAAGTCTTTCATCCTAGCTTTCTAGTAGGGGTGGTTATTTCCATCAAAGTATGGAGGTCTGGAGTTTGAGTAACCCTATTTCTAAAAGTCCAAACTCATGGCAAGATTAGGATCTAACTCTAGTAGTTAAGCTACACAAGAGAGAATCTATCTTTGATACCAATTGAAAAATGCTATGAGGTCCAAATAACCCTAGGGAGTTGGGGGGGGGGGGTTTACTAGGTTAATCCTCGATAAATTAAAAAAGATGATTAAAAATTATGCAAGCATTAAAAATTCAAACATCCATGAGAGACAATACAAGATATAATGTGAAAATCGTTGGGTATAACCCCGGAATAAAAACTACGACTCCAACTCACAAAAAATTTTTCACTATGAATATGAAAGGTACAAGTAAGAAGAATAAATGATTTACAATCGTTACCCAAACGATAACCTAACTTCTTTGCTTGAAATAGTTCCCCGAGCTTTTTCTTGATTCCACAGATTCCAAAAGCTTCAACCTCTCGATCTTCGTTACATAACGACTCCGATATGATCCGAACAAGTGTATGAGAAGATGTATGAACTAGATGAAGAAATAATATATGTGAAAAACTTCGCAATCTAGATTGTGAATACACTCCAATAGATTAGAACCTAGATTGCTACGAAAGAGTGTACACAAAGATGAGCAAAAAGGTCTAGCAACAAAGCATTAAAAGCTCTCAATAAATGCTCATCAAACACTCTAGTTGCCCTAAAAACGAAATACACTTTGCTTATACACTTCTAGGAATTTTAGCTAAAGGAAGGGCAAAACCTGAGTCTAAGCACTTGAGCGCCTACCGAGCGCGTGCGAGCGCGTGGGCGCTCGAGTGTGCCACAGGCGCTCACTGAGCGCCAAAAAAAAAAAAAAAAAAAGAAAAACTTACGCTAGGGAGCGCTCAAGCACTGCTCTAGTGCCTTTCAAGCGTGCTTGAAGCGCTCAAGCGGACAAAGCGTGCTTGACGAGTGCTTAACACGGGACACCACAAGACTAAGACAGCACTCAAGAGCCTATTAGGCGCTTAGTGAGCACTCTACACCAGAAAAGATCCTAGGAGACTTTTTTGAGGCCAGAGCTCGACTGCTTGGCGAGCGCCTAACGCTTGCCACTGTAAAGGAGGCGCTCGAGTGCCGTGGAAGCGCTTCATGAGCGCATCCCATTGGAAAAAGGACAAACTTCAAAGGGGTATGGCACTCAAGCGCCTATCTGGCGCTTCGCGAGCGCTATCCACTAGATGCCAATGTGTTCGAGCGCTGGCTACTGTCTGGGCAAAGATGAAAACAAAAACACATGCAGTGGAAAGATGCAAGATGAAACAAGGCTACCCAACCCAAATAGAAAAATGACTCAATTACAGACTCTTGATGGTTTTGTTACACCTGGAAATTGCCAATTACATTAAAACTTTGTTCTTTGGCTCCAAAACCAATGTGATGTTCTATGTTCATTATGTGTAATTGTGTATTGGCATATAGCTACTTGGCCTTTGTTAGAAGTCAAAAAAAGTTGCAACAATGGAAGGTAATGCCAAATGCGAAAACTGAATCAACTAAGCAAACCGGCAAATGTGAACTCACTTCGGTCAATGCGGTTTGGAACTTCAAATTGATTTGATCGGTTCTTTCCATATGCAAACCGAAGTCCTCGGTTTGGTGTGAAATAGTGACATAACACCGGCCGAACCGAGCCAATTACAGCCCTAGTAAACGTGGACTACAATTGATCTCTGTATGGTTAGTTTTACGTATCGATTACAAGGGTCAGTTTAAGTGTTGTGGTTGGCTCAAGTGGCAAGATCCCCAACCACCCACACTTACCCTCGGGATTTGAATCCTTGGGTTCCCACTTCCGATTACCTATGAAATAAATAAATAAATTACAAATGTCAGGGTGTGATTTTGGATTTCTCCAATCTGTAATAATTTTTGCAGTGCAGTTACATTTCAATTTTCTGTTCCTTTTTTTTTGCAATTAGAAATTTCTGGATTTCATTTCGAAGTTGGGATACATCTTGCATACTTCGATATTTAGAAATCATCTTTTGTTTTGTAGAACAACCGTAGTCTAATCACATTCTGTCTATTTATATTCACGTTCGTGCAATTGCATGTTCTAGATTGATGTATCAGTTTCTTTTCATTGTGTTGAGAAATTATATATTTTTTTTCAATTCTGTGTATTTGAATTGATGAAGTAATGGATTGTGGTTCACATTCTCATTTATCTCATTAATAATTATGATTTCAAAATCACGAGTCAGACCCCTAACTCCATTTATTTTCCTCATCTAGCTCTTCTCTGAGGTAGATGTGAAGCTGGTGTTCAAAGAAGTGACATCCAAATTCCTGCGCAAACGGATTGTGGAGGTATGAATGCTTTCATTATCAGTTCATCAAATGCCATTCACTGATTGTTATTTACATTTTAAACCTCACTGTTCAAACACAACGATTTTTTCTCATATTTTGTGGAATTTAACTGGAAAGTTCACTTGTTAATTGCCATGATTCAGCCTCTTGGATTTAAAGTATTAGATGGTGTTGTGCATGCGGGTTTAGAAGCCCAATGATGAGTACCGCATTGTTTACCTTTCCTCCCCTGTTTTGTTGTTTGCTTGCCTACAGCTCTAACTCTCTGCAAACCTAACTATAGTTTTTCTGCTTTATTATATGCAACTACATAGCTCGATCAGTCTTCAAGGCATGTTGGCAAATGTATGCCCAAGTAAATGGGGAGTAATGTATCTTGTTTTTGAGGTTTGGCAGCCTGAAAGAATCTTAAATGACTTGATGTAAGCAGGGTGATTCTTATATTTTATTTTCGGTTGTGGTTGTTCAGGGAGGGAAAAGAAGTGATGGGCGAAACCCATGTGAGATACGCTTGATCAACACACGATGTGGATTACTTCCTAGAGCACATGGGAGTGCTCTTTTCACACGTGGGGAAACTCAGGTTTGTTAAGGTGTAATTTATTGTAGAAAACAAGTGCATGCATATGTATAAGCTCAGTAGGCAGTTCTAGTGTTTTTGTCCACAACTTCAATCTTTAACTTATTACATCCCAAGAAGCACAAGTACATATGGTGTGCCCGTGTGAAACCAACACTTGTCAGATGTTTGCCGACAAGTTTCAAACACTCTTGTAAACATGTCTTATAATTATTTTAAGTTCTTTTAGAACCAGAAATACTTCGGACACGTGGGGCACACGTCAATCACTTAACCACAGATGTAACACATTACAAATTTGAAAAAATAGCTTGAGATTTTATGATGAAACAAGAACAATGTAAATTTATAACTTTAGATCGCTCTTGATTTAGGCTTTTTTAATTTTGGGAATATTATGTTAGATGATGGGACATTTAGTTTTGAATGATGTATCATGTAAGGTTCATTTTATGCTTTTTTTATGGATTTCAATTGTTACGTGAACGTATGGTGATGTTCAATGGAATATACAGTTTTAAAAATTTTAGTTAGTGCTTGGTTGTATCTTTTCATTTCCTTTTGAATAAAATATTCATATATATGACATATGATAATTATACAAAAACTACTGTATAATTTGTCCCCAGCATATCATGTAATTTTTTTATTTTTGGAAATCGTCATTTTGGTGTGCCCGTTTTGTTTCGCTTTGGGCTACTTTAGATTACTTCAATAAAGCACTTTTTTTAGACAAATATTATGTTTATGACTGTGTCTTACGACTTTTCAGAAAGAGAGTTACAAATCTTTATGTGTTTCATTTCCGTGAACACATGCCTTCAACCTCCTTTCACTATCATTTAGTGATCTATGTATTGGAGTGTCCTTTAAGATGCTAGTAAAAGTGACTATGCCTTTGTAAATATTTTAAAGTAACCATCTAAGCAGACTATGTTGTCACACCTAGGTTTTTATGGGTTGCTGTTTGCATCTTATATTGAATTCTTTTACCTTGTTTCCCAACTGAACACCACCATCATTTATTAAGCTAAAAGCAATTTTGTATTAAGCATTATATATATATATAATTCCTTTTCAAAAGTTGTGTATTCCATAAAATCTTTTTTTTATTATTAAATATCCAGGAAAAAATGGACCTTTATACCCTTTTTATGTTTAATTGACTTTATAATTAAAATGGAAAGATTTGCAAAAAAATTATTTTATTAAATGACAATTATCAACATTCGCAGAATCATATCCCATGTTGATTGTGTTTTGCAAAAAATCTGTTTTATTAAATGACAGAGTTTGGTCGCTTTCTTTTTAACAATAATGTTTTGTTTAATCCATTTAATGTTATTTTTCGTCATCTTTGGTAAGATTGCAGAAAATGATACACATTAATTAAGTGGTTGCTTCATTTTTTGTAATAGAAAATAATACACATTGTACAATATTTCATTAATATGAAATAATACACATTAATAATATTTTGGTTAATCCATTTTATATCATTTTTCTTCATTTTTACTAAAATTGTAGAAATGATACACATTAATTGAATATCTATATTTTTGTAACAGAAAATGATACACATGTCACAATATCAGTTTTAAAAATGATACAAATGAAATAAAGCCCTGAAATGTTCTAAGAAAATGTTATTGTTTCATGTTTATTATTTTAGGAACTTTTAATGTGTATCATTTCAAAAACTAATATTGTCTCAGATACTATTTCATGTGTATCATTTTTAAAAATGTTATTGTTTAAAGTGTCATTTTTGAAAGTGGGTCAAATTCATGTGTATTATTTAATGAAACCTTAACTGTATCTTTTTCTGCGTTTTAATATGTATGCAACAAAATGAAGCGGCCATTTGATGAGACTTTAATGTGTATCGATTTCTGCCTTTTAGCAAATTTGAAGCGGCCAAGTGGTAGGTGATAAAAAAACAACAAAAAATGGATCAACGAAAACATTATTGTAAATGTTTCTATGTATTCACCATATAAATGAAGCTAAAAATGATCAAATTCCGGTGATCGTATAAAGCAGCAAAAATTAAGGAAATAAAATTTTTGAAGTATTAGATATGATATAAATTATTCTATATATATCGTCATGTCATTATTAACAACCACGGGTGTAAAAGTAAAAAATTTTCTAGAAAATTTAAAACAGGACCTAGTGGGATATATAACTTTTGAAATGGATTTATCCATAAACAACCTCCCAAAACAAGACCTATCCCTAATTTACGCTATATATAATGCAATGCTAAAATGTACCAAAAAAAAAAAAACTATTGGCTGTTAGCTTTATTATGATTGTTAGTTTTATTGTGATTGTTATTTGGTGTGGTTGGGCACACCATATCTTATTGTATATTCTCGTTTATCTATAAATAAATTAATGCGTGCCCCATTAGGGTTAACGCTTTCATTAAACCTAATATTGCCATATTAACATGGTATTAGAGCCACCATTATCGGTAGTTTCTTCTTGACTCCAGCCCTAGCCGCCGACCATCAAAGCCGCCTCCATCGGCACCAACATCACCACCACTAGTGCCGACATCCACCCAAAACCCTTCCATTGTAGCCAAAATTCCCTACAACCACCATGACAAGCACCAAAACAAGCACCAAAACCCACCCAAAATAGTACCACCAGAGCCGACATCCACCAAAGCCTTCCATCATCGCCGAAATCCCTACAACCACCACTACCACCGTAGAAACCCACCCAAACCAGTTCCATCAGTGCCGACATCCACCCAAACCACCTCCATCGTTGCCGAAACCCACCTCAGTCTCCACCACCACCGTCGAAACCTCCTAAACCAGTCATCGCCACCTAAACAGTCGCCGAAACCCACTGAAACCCACCAAACAGTCGCCGCCAGTCACCGATTGTGTCCCAAAACTAGTCACCGACCTTTTAAACCCATCGCCGGAAACCTAGCAGAGTCGCCGGAAAAATCACCGGAAAAGTTGCCAGAACAGTTGCCGGCCACCCTTACAAACAAGTCTCGGCAGTTCTTTTTTCCTTCTCCCTCACTGCGTCCCTTCATTCATCTGTGCAATGGCTTATTTTTCATTCAACAAAAAGTTGTGTTGTTCGGTTTTTGTTGATGCAGTAAGGGTTGTCTGTTTGTGGGCTGTCTAGTATATGAACAAGAATGTCATCGGAGGGCGATATGTCTGCTACCTGGACTTCTGGGACTGCTGAGTCTCTGACGGATATCGGGCGACCAATGAGAACTGAGGTGTTCTCTTCTTCAACTCGGTTTGTCGATGAGAAGCTGGATGGTGCTTCTGCTTATCTTTTGTGGTGGAAGAATGTGTTGAAATCCTTGTTAGGCATGGAATTGGATTCCCACTTATTTGACGATGTCCCTGATCTTAGTTCTCCTATTTATCGTACATGGGTACGAGACGATGCTCGTTCCTTCAGTCAGATTATGAATTTAATGGACTGCAGTGTCAAGATTTTGGTTACAAGTGCCGATACGGTGAAAGAAATCTAGGAGGCTCTAGAGGATATTTATTTCTCCACAAATGACTTATTGCGCCTCTATGATGTGATGCGAGGATTCTTTCGCTCGCAACAGGCTGGTCGTCCCCTTCAGGAGCACTTTATGAGCTCTAAAGTGCTTGCTGACGAGTTCGATCGGCTTTTTTCATTCACCAGTTCTCTCAATAAATTTCAGGAACAGCGGATGCGGATTCTAGTCGTGTGTTTCTTAGCTAGTTTGGATCCTGAATATGACACGGCTCGTTCACAAATTCTTGCTGGGATAGACATTTCTACCTTATCTGAGAGTTTCAGTCGGGTGAGTTGTTCGATGCGTCGCGACGACACCAGGTTTACCCCTGATGCTAGTGACTCGTTTGCCCTTGTTGC
>JAULJZ010052882.1:0-13926 GCA_032270985.1 Heliamphora pulchella
TGCTCAAACCCACATCTTTTGCCCTAGATGCAAGCGTTTTACCTATTATACTATATGCTCATCATTCAGAACAAGTTCTTTATTGATTTATGATAAATTTTTTTATATTTATAATGCATATTTAATATTTAACTATGTTAGATATGTTTTTTGATGTACTTTAGACATTATAACCGAATCTTTACGATTCACGATTCGAGAATAAGTAATTTTGATTCATAATTCGATTCTCGATTTGACAACTATGAACATAACAGAACGAAGCGTATTGAGTTTGATAGAAATTTCATTGAGAAACTATGCAAGGGTTCGATTTGTATTCCATTTGTGAAATCTGCAGATCAATTAGCAGTTAATTTTATTAAAAGGACTTAGTAGTAAGGTGTTTCACCCTATATATGCAAGTTGGACAAGAGAAATATCTATGCATCAACTTGAGGGGGAGTGTTAAGTTAGGGGTATTATTGTACTTTGTACGTAGGTCTCATTATATAAATTATAGTGATAAGAAAGCTAATTCTAATTCTGGTTGCTCTCCCATTCATAACCACAACAATTCTCTTGCAAGTTTCCTCCTCTCTTTTCGTCTTTATCGTATTCTTAACACCCATCTATTTCTTTTTACCAGTCCCATGGCTTGATCCAAATTTATTTAAGATGACTCGTGCCACACCAAAAACTCTGTTTTGACTAAACCCATGCTGACCCAGTTAAAATTATTATTACCAGATCCAGACCTGATTCAGTCTTACGGAAAAATGCCCAAAAAAAAAAGAAATAAAGAAGTGCGGTTAGAATGAAAAAACAGCAAAAACAAATAAGCAGCCAGGAAAAGGGCAAAAAAGAATCTGCTGCAAACGAAATAGAAAAAAGCGAGTGACAAAAATCTCTTCCCCAATAATCTTTTGTTCACTGTCTTATTTCAAGCATGGCAACCGATTCAGAGTTGTATTCAAAGTTTGAAGATGAAACCTCAAGGCCAATAAGAGTTGAAGAAATCACAAGAAGAATTAGAAACTTCATATGACATGTCAGAACAAATGTCACGGCTACAGACAACTCTGGAATTTTTTAACCCATTTTTTAAGCGAAACTTTAGACAACCAAAAGAAGACTGAAGAGATGTAGTTGTTGATTAAAAAGTTCTCAAGTACGAGAAATCTAATGTTGGTTTAATAGAAAGTTCGGAAGTTGTTGAAGTCTAAGAAGTTGTACTTGAAGGTCAAGAAGATCCTACACAGAAAGAAGTTCCGTTGTTAAAAAAAATCATTTTGAGTTTTCAAACCAGGTTTCATAGATTTCGTCATCTTCAAAATGAAGAGACTTTGGCTGAGTTCTTAGGGGAGCAAACATTTCCGAAGAAAATAAAGCAGCTAACATATTTGAAGTATTTGATTCTCAAGCATGGAAATCTTCAATATTTAAAGAGGAACTCGAGGTTGAGTTTTTTTTGTTTTTTTGTTTTTTTTTTCCTCGCAAATGGGGAGAATGATGTGGAACCTATGAAGCACTTGTATGGATACAGGTGTGGGTACTGGTACAATACAAGTGTTGATACTGCAAAACCTGAAAAAGTATGGTATCGATATGACTGTATATGTTTGTAAAAAATTATGTTTTCATAAATTTGGAGTAATGCATAATTTATACGTAATGATTTTAGAAAATTAAAATACAAAAATTAGTTAATGATCTTGTAGTTGTAGAGTAAGGATCCAGCGTTCAAATCACATTTAATTCTAAAAGAAAGGTATAGATTCGAGTTAGAAGTCATTACATTAATTTACTTACAACTCAAAGCATAATTTTAGAAAATGTAAGTAATAGAGAAAAGTCCTATGAAGCTACCTTCATATTTGTATGAAAGTAGGTATTATTTTGGGTGGAGTACGACTTCAGAATTTGCTAGTATATCTTGGGCATGAAAAAAACTAACAAATTTTTGCATGCTATTTTGCTTTGAGTATAAAAAATGCTTTGCTTCATATTCCTTTGTTAGAATAGCACAAATATCTTTGGGATAGACTTTTTGTGCTAGTCCTATGAGGAGAAATGACTCCTATCATCAAAGCTATTGATGAATCAAACCGGATTTACAAATTTCTAGAAGAGAATTTTAGTGAAGATCCATTTAAACTATGGTCTCGAAGTCCTCAATATTGCAGTTTAAGATTAAGAGATCCTAATGTAACCATTAGGATTAAACCAATGATCTATATCAAACAAGATATAGATGAATTTGATGTCTAAATCAAGGTTTTAAATATCGACCGTTACATATTGTATCGGTCAATACGTATCGAGATTTTGGACACCCGATACCGATATTTACAAATGTATCGGTCGATACTGTTCGATATCTATTGATACATGATCATATCACCGATACTAATACGTCTTCTGATACGGCGATTTAGAACCCTGGTCTAAATTCAAGAACTTCTAGATAAGAAGATAATAGAAGTAACTACCAATGCTAACTCTAGTCTAACCTTTATGGTGCGAACTTATGCTTAAATTAAAAGAGGAAAAGTTCGTAGGGTAGTCAACTATAAACGATTTAATAAACAATTGCAATTGATGGTTATTTTATTGCAAGAAAAGATATTCTAAACTCCTTAACCAAATGATCAAAATATTTTAGCAAATTTGATTGCAAAAGTGGGTTTTGGAATATCCATCTCACTAACAACAAACAAGTCAAAATGATTGACTACTTTTAGCTTATGTTTGGCCTAGCTTTTTTTAAAGGATTTTTTGCTTAAAAGCCTTTAAAAAAGCCCATTGGTTTGGCCGCATATGGCCTTTTCCACATCTTTTTATATTTGCTTTTTTATAAAAAAAGCCAAAAAATCAAAAAACCTAGAAAAAAAGTTAGTCCAAACACAATCTAGTACACCCAGAGGACATTATCACCGGAATGTATTGCCTTTTGGATTAAATATTGTTCCACAAATTTATCAAAGATGGATGGATACAATTTTTAAAGACCTTAAAGAATTTTGTGTCATTTATATTGATGATATACTTGCTTTTTCACAAAATTCGGGAGGAACATAAGAAACATTTGAAACTTTTATGTGAATGATTTCAAATGCATGGAATAATTTTATCTCCAGAATAAAGTAAAATAGAAAAAGAAGTTTTGGGAATAGTTTTAGATGAAAAAGGTCTAAAGCTTCGAGGACACATTCTCTTTAAAGTTGGAGATTCTTCGATATACTCGAAAATAAAATACAACTACAAAGTCTTCTGGGAATTATAAATTATGGAAGAAATCTTATCAAAGATCTTTCAAATATTGATATCCCTTCGTTAGTCAAACTAAGAAAAGATGTCATTTTTTAATAGACCGATAAAAATATTGCTTTAAGTAAATAAATTAAAGAAGCTATTCGACATTTACTAGATGGTTATTTGCCTAAAATACGTGATAAATTAATATTAGAAAATGTTGCTTTTGATACACGTTGGGGATGTCTTTAAAGCAATACCATCTACCTTATGGAAAGAGGAAGAAATTCCTAGAGGAATCAGTGGGAATAAGGGCAAAAGAGTAATACTATTCCAAAATCTCTTAAAAAAGAAGAATTGATTTGTGGATATAACTCTTGAACATTTAAACCAATTCAGCAGAAGCATATCAACACCGAAGAAATGCCGCAGGTTATTGTGAAAGGCACAGGTTGGAGATTTTGAAAAACAATTATCTGATAGAAAATTAGCAATTGAAAATTGGGTAAATTACAATAACCTCCCCAGGTTAAATACAATCAATGCCACGCTTTTAGGTGAATTACACTGGCACCCCTTAGCATTTAATGCCGTTAACGGAGTTGATTAAAAGACACATTTACCCCCAAGCATTGATCTTGTAACCCTTGGCATTTAACGCCTAAATTTTCGTTCTGTTCACCACCGATCAACACCGTCACCGTCCTAAACTACCGCACAACCACAGCCTCAAACCTCCCAACCTTGCCGCCCCCAGCTCACCAACTGATTCTCCCTTCCGAATCAGCATTTTCCCCAAATCCTGAACGACTAAACCTATTAGACCCTTCAAAACTTCCACAATCTCTCTCTCTCTCTCTATATATATACACACACACACACACACACACACACACACACACATGTTTGTATACAAGCTTGTTCCTGCTTCATGAAGATGTGAAATGATATGAAGCTAAACTTTTTGTTATCATCGTTTTGGTTATCGAATCGTGATAATGGTATTGTAGAATTGGAGGCGATCGAAGGCCTCCGATGGTCGTGGAATTCATAGCCTGTATCAAAGTTAGAAGCGACGGCTCTAGCAATCCCCCTCCAAGTTACTAATTTATTGGAGGAGTCATCTCTAGCAAAGAGATCAAATGGAGAAAGGTAAACAACCTTTTCTAGGTGAATGGGTAGCAACTGCTAAAAAAGTATAAAAATCTCATGAGGATAAAGTTTATTGAATTATTGTATTTGCTGGATTCCACTTGGAATCTACATGACATGGCCAGAATATCATAAACAAATCAACAGATATCTGAGAGCATATTATAGATCTTAGGATAATCTGACCAATGGTAAAAGGGTTTCTATAGTACTACTACACCTCATATAACTAGACAGCCAGACCACTTCATCTAAACTAGATGAATCTGAAGTAAAAGGTTTTTATAGCCCAGGAATTCTCAAAATTATTTATAATGAGCTGAATGGTGTTTGGAAAAATAACATTGTAAATAAGGTGACACTTCGACAACATATGGGAAATTAGCAAACCACTTAGCTGAGCAATCAACGAAGTTGTTCCTAGCATATATTAGTAATATCCTTGATGTAAAGGTTTTTTCTGGATCAAAGATGGTATGGGTCTTTTTAAGTGTGTACTATCATGGAATAGGGTACTTTCATTTCCATTTTTCTCTTACCTCAGTTAATAGAACCATCGACCATTGAAACTGAAATCCAAATCCAAGGATCTAAAGTCATTGTTTAGCAAACCTTGAACCTATTAGATTGTTGACCGCCAACTATCCGTTCTCAGCTCGGCTAGACTCTTCTCCATAAACGAGCCTAGCACGTGCAACTATTGAAATTATGGGATCAGCAGTGACTGTGAGGTTCTAACGCAAGATTTATTGCTTACTTTGATACCATACTAAATTGTTGATCACCAACTGATCTCATGATTTAGCTCTTAGAGATGGGGGTAATTTTATTATTTATATCCTCTACAAATTTTCTCCCCGACGTATCTATTGAAAATTAGAAATATGATTTTTGGGAAATTTAACTTGCCACTTTTCCATGGCGGTAGTGCCTTATAACTGAATCCAACCTAGGCTGTCTTGCTTCAGTTTGTTTGCTTATTATTATTATTATTATTGTTGTTGTTGTTGTTGTTGTTGTTGTTGTTTACAACCAAGGTCGATATATGATCTATGTCGTATGTGCTTTCAGTTTCTGGAAACCATACCAAGATATGTGAAGATAGTGGAAGTTGGACCAAGGGATGGGTTGCAAAATGAGAAGGAGATTGTACCTACTGCTGTAAAGATTGAGTTGATAAAGATGCTGGTTTCTTCAGGATTGCCTGTTGTTGAGGCTACTAGTTTTGTATCGCCAAAATGGGTACCACAGGTAAATTGCCTTAGGTGTCTTCATGAGATGAATAATATGCTAATGGTTAGTAGTTAAAGAATTTTGTGCCACTTTATCTTTCTTTTTGATTTTTGGGTTATCGTAATTCCTTGCTTTACTACAGAACTTTTGGTGCGATTCTCTGTCTGTCTGTTTGTCTGTTTGTCTCTCTCATTCTGTCTCAATAATCAATAAGATAGTCTGATTTGATTCCGCCTCCTGGAATTGGAAATAAATTTGGCAGCTGATCCGAAGGTAGCAAACATGCAATTTGTTTTGTTATTAATTTTTGTTTCATGCTTGGTTTAAGCTGGGCATCTGTTCTGATTGTTAAAGAGCAAATTTCACTAGATCAAAAATGAGAAGAATCGTCTTGTGAGTTTCATTAAATCCATACATAGCTGCTACTTTGAGCATTTTTTTTTTATAAAAAATTTGCACCTTTGAAAAAGCTTATGCTTGCTAAGAATTATGGATATAGAAATGGATTTGATGAATATGACATGATGGACATGCCATCATGCCAACTTTTCTGAAGTTAGGACATGAACTCTTTGGTAATATGACGAAATAAATACAAATCTATACTACATATATATGAAAATAATACAAATTATTATTTTATTATATAGGTAAAAAAATTTATAAGTTGAGAGAAGTACGAATGGTAATTCTCCAATGCTTTACATTCAGAATTCTCTAGTATTGACAACAAATTGGGTGTTGTATAGGTTTATTTGTTTCAAAAATTAAGAAATTCAATGGAAGGATTGATTTACGTAAATCCTTTTTGGAAAATACTCTACATACTATCTAATTGCAGTAACTTTTCCTACACACCTATTTTAATTTCACATGAGACCCTAAATGAGTCTCACATCTCCAAGCTATGACAAGTTTTGCTCCATGTTTGTTTTCTAGGAGTGATTTTTTAGAAAAAATGATAAAGTAAAGGGAAGCATTTTGGTGCATGCCTAATACATTCGGTTTGCGTTTGTCTGGCATGTTTAAGACATAGAAAGGACATCCTATAGGCCTGTCCTTGCTTCTTTAGCTTGCTTGAGTGTGAACGTAGGAAATTTTCACTATTTATCATATTAGAAAGATAAGATCAAAATCATAGGGACGACGACGAATGGTCACTTAGACATCACTAATTGCATTTCTTTCATTTGATTAATGAATGAATGCCAACTCTGGGCATTTTATAACTAGTTTAATGCAATGTGTGGGTTTTCTTTTCTAGATCCTATCAGTGCTTTATTTTTTTTTATAGGAATAATGCAGTTGCATAACAATTGAGGTAAGATACTACACACTTCAAAACTTCCATAATCGCAATTGCAGCTTGCAGATGCAAAGGATGTAATTGAGGCAATTCAGAATGTTGAGAAAGCTAGGTTTCCTGTTTTAACGCCTAATCTTAAAGTAAGTTGCCATTCATCATTTGAATATCCTGTTGGAAAATGATTTTAATTCTGGTTGGAGCATCTTTGGGTTTTGTTTTCCATTATATAGGGTTTTGAGGCAGCTGTTGCAGCTGGAGTTAAAGAAGTGGCCATATTTGCTGCAGCTTCTGAGTCTTTTTCAAATTCAAACATAAACTGTAGCATTGAAGATAGCCTAGCTCGGTATCGTGATGTTACTCTTGCTGCTGTAAAGCTCTCAATGCCTGTCCGTGGGTATGTCTTCTAACTCCCTGTTAGCTTCTCAGCTTTTCTTGGAAATATTCCTGGCATTTTTAGTTTTCAAAAATCTTGTATAGTATTTTTTTTGCCTTAAATTATTTTATGTTAGGTGTTGTGAAGAAACCATAACTTTGGGATTAGGCACTGGAATTCTGATGCAGCCCCCCAAATTCGATGCTGTATAATCTGATATTGGATCTCCTTCAAATAGTAAAATTGAAATCCGAAAAACACATTCATAATTGGTGTGAATGTTTCACATGTCAGAATCTCTTATCTTGAGTTTGTTGTGCTGTCTCCTGGTTGCTATGAATCTGCCTTCTTTTTAGATTTACATTTAGGACCTTTAATTTTCTCCCTATATCCAAGAACAGATACTCGCTAATCTCTTAGTGTGGTAACAACAAACAAAAGTTGATAGAAATTATGGCTTCCAATTTTCCAATGGTATTTCATTCTGATAAAATGTTTTCAAAGATTATTGATGCGCAAGGAGTTTATCTGGTTTTTGACTTCAATTATGTTGGCCAGGTGACCCATTTGAAACTTCTAACCCTGCATCTATGTGAAAGAAATGAGGTCTTAATTGAAACTTGGTGTAAAAAAGGCTTGCGCTCAGGGGGTGTGGGGGTGGGGTGGGGTTGAGCGGGAATGGGAGAGTGTAGGACTTTCTCTAGTGTGTAAGTAGAGATTTTGAGTGTTTTTCATATCATGTACTTGTATCCTCCGCTAAGGTTTATAGTTTAAATGCTTCTTTTCCTTTGCAATCACCCGTGGATTTTGAGTGTTTTTCACATCATGTCCTTGTATCCTCCTGTATCTGCTAAGGTTTATAGTTTATACACTTCTTTTCCTTTGGAATCTCCCGTGGGTTGTGAATTAATCTGTTAAGGAACTCATTGTTTAGTTGTTTCTAAATAAAATGCTTTTCATTAAAATGAATAAAAGTGAAAATAAGGCTTTTGAAGTCCATGATGTAAATCCAAAAAGAATGACTTCTGAAGCCATGCCTTTATTTTCATTTACTACTGAGGCAAGTCTTTTGGTACTTTGTTTCACTCCTGGTATAACCCTTATACAGGACGACTTTAGGGAATATGATAGAGCTTTAAGAAACTTATGACAAAGATATCGATTATTGGATTTGTATTGGGATAAATGGAAATGAAAGTGGGGAGAGCTTTAGTAGCCTTTTAAGGTTAAGTTTTCTGAGATGGAAAATACGAGTATTGCAAATGAAATTAACTATTGGAAGTCCTTGGAGGGCGACATTTTGTGGTAATTTTGGGGAACTAAAGGCTGATGGGTTGAGAAAATGGCTGAGTTTCGTTTAATTTGATTGGGTAGAGTTAAGGGCTGAAGTTGAGGCTATCATAGAATGTGAACAACATCCTGTGCATAGCTATGAAGCATAGGTACTTTAAAAAGCATGCTGTACCCGGAACGTGTACATATTGGGTACTCTTACTTTGCATTGTACTTTTGCATGCATACGGAGTGCACAAAACACACACCCACAATTTTCTCTTAGTTTTTGCCATACCCAAAATATACCTACTCTATCCTAAAGGCGTACTCCTCTTAGAATAGTACTTACTTTCAAAATGATGAAATTAGCTTCATAAGACTGTTTTTTATACTTGGCATGATTTTAGAATTAAGCCTTGGTTTGTTGGTTTTCTAATGTAATAATATCCAACTTTGGTTCGTATCTTACTATTGGCACTAAAATGTGATTTGAAGGTTGGATCCTTAATCGACTAAATCATTCACTAATTCTTATATTTTGGTATTGTCATTATTCCATATTATACATTATCCCAAATTTATAAATAAGTGTAGTTTTTAAGGACGTAGCTAACCATACCCTACTTTTTTATGTTTTACCCTATTGATGTAACCATATTGTACCAGTACTGCACTCGTAACCGTACCCATGCTTCATAGGTGCATAATAAGTTGGGTAATTCACGAGGAGAACAAAGAGAAGGGGAGGGAGAAAAGGAATAGCCCGTACAACACAAGCTCAAAATTCAATTCTTATAACTTAGCTTTCTATTGACATACAGAGATATTAACTGTATGTCAGACTTTATCCTACTTCTCTTGGACACGACACACAAATAGGAAATTAAGGACAATTCACTAGTTAGTTAGAATGTTCTAGACATTGTAGAGATTGGAGACCATATAAATAATCCAATAATCCTTAAAAAGACAATGAACCTATATTATTGTTCCTTTCTAGCAAAATTAGAACTAAAATACCTTTGACTACTAAATATAAAATGCAAATAGAGATGCCTAGGTGCATGTTAACTTCAAATTAATATAAAAATTAGACATGAATCACATGATTTACCCCTACCATGATTAGTGATTACCCAATATCCATGTGCACTCTTAAGGAAAATTTCGAATTTGCCCCTTTTCTTTCCATACTCTAGATATTGTTCTCTCTTGTATATAGAAAAGCTTGGCATCAATTTTTGTGTTGTTGAAAATATGATGGATTACAAGTTCTATACTTGCATTATTGGTGACTTAAATTTTTTGATGCAAATTGATTTGACCACCTTTTTCTAAAGTAGTGAGGTTGATATAGAGTTGTTTGCTATTTCGATTGCCCCATTCAATTTATGTGTAGCTGCAAAACAGATGGTGGGTGACTTGTACAATTTAAGGATAATAAACTCAGTTACATACTTGTCTTATAATTTAGAATGACTTGTACAATTTAAGGATATTGAACTCAGTTACGTACTTGTCTTATGCTTTGTCCTTCTAAATTTTAGTATCTTGATTACAGGGTTTGTTCATTTTTTCTTCAAAAGTCACAAGAAACTCAACAATTGCACCCCTATTTTATTTGACTCACAGGAAACTCAGTAGTCAGTGCCAATGACATGATATGAAGGAGGCCTAATTTCTCTTTTCTTCCTCAATCGCGTGTTATGTGTAGGGAGTGAGAGAAATCTATTAATCACTTATCTTTGCATGACTTGTAGCTTGGATTTTATGGCAGAAATTGTTTAATTTTGGGGCACTCGGGCCTCTTGTTTCTAGATGTTTATGATTGAATATAGGGTTTTGGATCCTATAAGAAGGCCCTAGTCCATTGGAGATGTGTAGTTTTTTTGTGTGTTATATTTTGGGCATTTGGTTGAAAAGGAATGGAAGGATGTTTGAGACTAAGTGTAAAGTTCTTGCTTGGTGGGTTTTGGGGTAAGATATTTATTTGCTTTCTCTACTCCCTTCAAGGGGATTCCTTTGTTTTTGATTTCTGGAGATTGGTGTACTGTATATGATGACTTGTAATTTTTTGTTATTTTCTTTTATTCTTTAGTTATTGGTGGATTTCTTTTACTACTTTATCCTTTTGCACCTATTTTTTTATTATTAATTAAGAAAATAAAATGCTTTGTTTCTATTCAAAAAAAGAACAAAGAAAAATAGTAACTTGGGAATCTCCACCTTTGTATTCTTGACATCTTTATCTCCAAGTATAGAATCTGTCAACATATTGATGGAGGCTTTCAACGCTCAAATTTGTATCATTTGGTACATACATCACTCTTCAGCAATTCAATACCCTCTTTTGGCAGTCCTTCCCTTTCTGCCAGAGCTTCATGGGTATTGCCGCATTCCCCAATCAGATATTTGGATGTGAGCTAACCCTCCAAGCAAGATCTTCACACTTAAACCCTTCCTCAGTTGTTCATTTAGGTAAAATCTAGCAATTGGAATAACTTTCATGGTGATCTACTACAAATTAACACATGTTTAACAACATTCAACAATGGGACAAACATTTCTCTTATTACTCATAAAAATAAGAACTTTCCTGACATTAATATTGTCACATCCCCAATTTACCAGTAGCCGTTTCTAGCTAGAGGCCTGGTTGTTCTGACAGTCAAATGTATTAGTTTGTAATTATATTATTTATGTTATGGTGGAAGCATAATTATTAATTTTAAAAGGGTGGATAGTGCATATCAAAGCTACTACCTAAGTACTAATGAAATGGATAAATTCAAGTACAAATGATGGCCTCTGTTCTCAAGTAAAAAGGCCATTATTATTTTCACATTAAAGTATAATACATATCCCCGAAAAGTCACACGTGCTTAACAACATTCAACAATTGGATACACATTTATCTTATTACTTATAAAAGTTACAGTGAGTTTGTTCATTATCTAGTAGAACTCTCCCGAAATTAATATTGTCATGTGTTATGGGTGAGTTTGTTCATTATCTAGTAGAACTTTCCTGACATTAATATTGTCACGTCCCCAACTTACCAGTAGCAGTTTCTAGTCAGAGGCTTGCTTGTTCTCTGAGTCAAATGCATTGGTTTGTCGTTATATTATTTATGTTATGATGGAAGCATATTAGTAAATTTAAAGGGTGGACAGTGCGGTCATCATATCAGAGCTAGTACTAAAGTACGAATGAAATGTGATAAACTCAAGTACAAACGAGGGCCTCTGTTCTCAAGTAAAAAGGCCATCGTGGTTACATAACTATAGGTTCACATTAAAAGTATAATACGTATCCCCAAAAAGTCACATCAAGTACCCTTTTATGCTCATATCACTTCTACTCATTCAAACGTGGTCTTGTATTTGCCTCCACGTCTTGGAAATATGTGATGTTAAAACAGGACCGGTCCATATTATAGGTCTTGTATTTGTGAGTACCATATTATAGGTCTTGAATTTGTGAGTAAAATGACTCTGGAGTATATTATAATATTATGCACATCATCTCGACATATGGGTCAGTTGGAAATCTGTGTCGGATTGGACTGGCTAACACGTCTGGCCGTCATTTATATGGCAGAAAGTACTTATGACTATGTTGATTGGGGAAACTATTCTTACTGTATAAATCAGGACCGGTCCATATTATAGGTCCCTTCGGTGTTCAAACTCCCAAGAATGACATATACTAGATTCATAAAGCATGTTCATAAGACAAGTTGTGCAACATGTGATTATCCATGGAATTTCAAAATGCATTTGTCAAATTGATGATTGGGAACATGACATATGTCACTTGCATTTGAAAATATAAATAGATAATACTTTGCAAAACTAAGAGAAAATGTTGCTCCAGTGTCAAACCTCGCTCATTTTAATCCTTAGATTTGGTGATCCTCATGTTTTAGAATCGCAATATTGTTATGGGTTCTCATTCCTATTTCTATCTAATTACAATGGAGACCTATTGGAAGACTTCACCTAGAATTCTTTCATTTTATTTATAGATGCACACACTTTTAATTCATTTTGTACTATTGAATAGTATAGATAAATATGTTGGCTCATTTATATTCCTCTAATTCAATTATTGACATATTTTCATAATTTATATGATGGATCAAATAATTAGTTACGAGATTACAAGAATAATACTAAATTCAAAATAGCAAGATTAGGACTTAAGAGAAGATTGCCTATTGATTGAAGTGGAGGATGTGTGATAATCCTTCGATAAAAGGCCAACTTATCCGGATTATTAATCTCTTTCCTGTGTGGCATATCCCCATTAACTTCTTTTTGTTATCTCTAAATTGACACGAGTTGTGATATGACTAGACCAATAAAAAAAACCCTTCCCTCACATTCCCCCACGTCTCCGCCCCCAAATCCTGATTCCTCCCATTTTATGGGATTTTAACCTCTTCCACAACTAAAACAATTCACCACATCTTCCACTCATCCCTTAAATCCCAATTGATTGGGACAAAGGCTTAGTTTGGTTTGGTTTGGTTTGGTTTGGTTTGGTTTATCTATTCTCTTCTCTTTGCTTAGAAAATCTTCCTCCTATGCAAATCTAGACATTTTTCGTAGCTTCTGTGACACTATTCTAGAGCAAAACTCACCTTATAAAGCTGATTTTGTGCTGGCAAAAGCAAGGATAGGACATAAATCCCAACAAATTTACCATAGACTTGTAATATAATATTATGAATTGTCGGGAAAACAAAATTGCCAAGGAAAATCTTGAACTTTAAAAATGGGCCTCGGGTCAAAAAGAGGGTTAATGAATTACCGAAAGCCATACATAACCATGAGGTGGAAAATAAGTATAAGGTGTGTTGAATTGAAACATGAGATGTATGAGTCAAAGCATGAAGTACCTAAACAAAAAGGTATCTCCTAATGAGGGGTTTTTTTGTGTGTGTGTGTGTGTGTGTAGTAAGCTGAATTTTGAAAGCATGAGGTGTGTTAAGAATAATGGAAAGCCGTACCCTAATGGGTAGGCGAGCTCTTATTTATAATCAATTTAGAGAACATTATTACAATCATACACCTACACACACCGGAACATAATAATAATATAATAATAAGCTATTAACACCCCCCTCAAACTGGAGCATATATATCTACCAAGCCCAGCTTGTTACATAAATAGGAGATACGTGGACCCGGTAAAGATTTAGTGAAAATATCAGCCACCTGTTCCTCTGTAGGGATAGAATCAAATGTTACAACACCTTTTTGATATTCATAACGGATAAAGTGGCAGTCAACCTCAATGTGCTTCGTTCGCTCATGAAAGACTGGATTTGTGGCAATATAAATTGCGG
>JAULJZ010052893.1:0-13925 GCA_032270985.1 Heliamphora pulchella
CATGTAAATTAAATAGCCAATAAATTTTGGTCCCCACAAATAAAAACAGTAACTCCTTAGGGAGGATATTTTTATTCACAGGTTAAGTGTATAACCATTACTCTTATTTTGAAAATAACGTGTCAAAACCCTAGGCCCGGTGTGAACGAACCCTACTTCGCACTATTCTCAAATCTATTTCTTTCGAAGATTTGTGCCGAAGATACCATGACTATAGCCCTTCCGTATGGAAATCGAAAGTCGAAGCCGGCGCGCGAGCTATAATTGTATCTCCTACGAACGTGTAATGGAGACCGTATAATTTATCTGTGACTAAACCCTTCTCCTACTTAATATTTTAAAATTCGAGAGTTTTTTCTTTTTGTTCATTTCAAACGATTAAACATATTTTAATTTTTGATTAAAATAAATCCGATTTTAATCAATTAAATTATTTCTTATTTAACCATAATAAAATAAATAAAAAGCTTCCTTATTTAATTTTGCGGAAGAAATCAATTACCTGGTTTTTAATTAAAAAACCTTAATTAATTTTAACACAAAAATTAAATAAATAATTATCTATTTATTTTCCCATTTTAAAAAATTGCTAGGATTATTTATTTTATAAAACTATTTTTCCTAATATACTTCCGATAATTAAAATCATACATAAAAGAAAAAATAAATAAAATAAAAAACCATCCACGCAATTTAAATAAAAAAATAATTAAATAATTAAATAACGACAAAAATAAATATAAGTAGTCGTTATGATCCGGTCCATCCGTTTAATTTTTTAATTCGACGGTCTCGAATTAAAGATTAAACGCCTAGAGTTTTGGAACCCTAATCGAGCCGTCAAAGACCCGAACTTTCTCTTCAGCCTTCGGACCACCGTCACAGCCCCGGATCACCGCTGGAACATTAGAAAAAGCCAAAAAAAGCTGAGCCAAACAGCCCCCAACAGGGCCAAAATTCCTGCTTGCCGCCGCCCCTAATGCTGCCACCTTTAGTGCCCCGTTTGCCCGCCTTGCCGTTAAAATTGAAGCCCAAAAAAATTATGGTAGGTAGATGACTTCGTCCACTGTATCTCTGCAAAAAATCGCATCAAAATTCGAAGCCAAAGTGCTCCAAAAAAATCCCAAAACAACCGGGTCAATGTAGCGGCGCCACTGTGCGTGGCCAGCTTTGAAGCAACTTTTCACCCCTTTGCTGCCGTCGTCGAACCGCAACCGAACCACCATCGGATAGCAAACGGACAACCTTAATTTCAGCAAAAAAATCGCATAAAAAAAGATTACCGAAAGCCCCAAAAACGATCCCCAAGGATGGCGCCACTGTTCTGCCGAACAGGCCATGCCGCCGCTGCCTTGTCTTTCTTCTTTCGTTTTCGTTTCTTGTTTTGCATGATCCGATTACAATATTAATCCAGAAAAATAGAATGAAATAATTGATTACATTGTCAAAAACCTATACCCCACGTAGGAGGTGTTCAACCGTTCTAATCTCGAAACAAAACCGTCGAGATAAGCGATTTAAAAAATATATATAAACCATGCATTCATTCATGCATTCATATAACCGGATCATAATGACATAGGTTGCAAAACAAAGGTTAGCACAATGGTTTTTCATGAAAAACGTAACCTTGGCTCTAATACCATTATTGCAGCGAAAATAAAAATTTTGAACCGACGTCGTGACCGTAAAAAAACGGCGTACGCATTTTTCATGAAAACCGAGAACTATATTAATCTTAATAGTATAATACCTTTATAAAACTTGTCGAAAAGCTTCAATAAATCCTGAATATGTTGAAGACGACCTTGCAACCTTCTCACGTATGTCCCAGACGCACTACGACGATCACAATGTGTGGGCACCGATTCCGATCGAAGTTTTTTTCTCCTCTTGGTTTCTTCTCACACTTATCTCCAAAAGGCAAAAATAAATTTCCAAAAGGGAGAAGAGGGGTGGTGGCTAGGAAGAGGGATTAGGATTAGGTTTTGGCTCTTAATCATATATATTCCCATATTCTCACTTAAGATATGTATGGCATATATCTTTACCTTCCAAAAAAAATAGCAAGAGATATATATATATCATTAAACCAAATACTCATCCCCTAATTAGTGCCAGCCACCTATGGAGCAATCTCTAGGTGTGCCAAAAATCAAAATCGCCCCTCAACAATTAATTTAATTCATGAATGTCCCCGGCGACAAAATCGGCATTCTAATTAAATTAAATAATTACCGAAACCAATAAGAAAAATATCTGTGCGTAAAGTGGACTATGTGAGGGATCACGAGGAAGTATAAGACTTGTGCTAACCGTACGAGAAAACCGAATATCCCTAACTCTGTCCCCGAGTTAGATCCTTTCTCGTACGAACCAGAACTTATTCCACTAAAGGTCCTGACTCAACTCTCGGCCCTAACTCAAATTATGTCTTGAGTTTTCAATTATCAAATGTACAGAATTCTCCACACGTTTAAGTTATGAATTCCCGATAAATAAATTTGGTTACTGACAACCCAATTTAATTATCGTCTTTTTCTTGCAACTGCACCGCTTAACCTTTTGATATGCTGGATCCAAAAATTCACTGTACAAGTTTAGTATAATCAAACCTATAAGAAAAGCACACGAAGGGAAACTCCTCAACCTAAATCGGATGTGGTTTCTGTCAGCTGATTATCAATCATCGAACAAATAATGCCAGTACCCAATTCATCGGTATTGTTGATCTCATGGAGGAAATCTCAGCCATTGACGACTCAAAGTACTGTACATCATCTGAACACAATTAATCAATCACTTTGGGATTAAGAGTTCGTGCAATACATGATAATACGGAATGTGGATCAATTCATATAGTCAGTATAGAATCGATCATCCTGTTGATCCCACTCAATACGCTCCAAGTGTACTAACACATCGAGCTTGAACATCGAATTATCTAAATCTGAATTCGATCCATTTGACCCAGCCAAGACCAGCTACTATAACGATATATTACAATCATACCAATGGAATGTCCAGGTCCATTACGATTGTGAGCCTACCTGTATAATATGTCAGAACCTTTGACCCGATCTTCCGTGCAGCACGCACTGAGTCAAATACTTGACATAATATACGGACTATGCATTCATGCATCGCAAATATAAATATGAAACCATAAATGCAAAACCATCTCAAATATTTCTCATTAATATGACAGGGATCCAGAATAAAATACATAAAAAGCATGACTTTTCAGTATACATTCCTAACATCATTACCTTTTTATCGTGGAATTTTATTGTTTAGAAATCGGGACATTACAAATTGATATCGGAGCTATAGGTTTGAATACATAGAAACAATGGGAATGGCTGATTCATTACGTGTGAGCTTGCATTGATGTATGACATTCATGTAGTGGTGTGTTAGTAGGAAATATCATGGATATACTTGACATTTGCATGCTATGTGATACTTGGGTATGAAAGTTGGATCTTTGGGATGATGTGTCTTGCACTCGGGCATTCGGTCGACTAGTTCAGGGTTTGAGTTAGAAAGATGTTTGGCCGACGTCCATTCTAGCTAGAAATCTAAATGAGTTACCCAAATTGGTCTTTCATTCCTAAGGGTTCTTCTCGGTATGTGGATATGTGTAAACGTGACGTGACTTGATGATGGTTAGTATGTTTACCTGGCTTTAGATTGTTAAGTCTTACCTAGTTGGGTTTGGTGATATTCTTGTAATAGGAGTTATGCATATGGGGCCAGGACGAGTCGTGGTTAGGTCGTAGTATGGGTTGTGGGAATGCGACACGGTTGCTAGTGATTGTAATGAAGGTAAGCTTGTGAGATGAGTATTGATCATTTTGTATATGTTGAAACTCGTTTGTAGATTGTAGTACATACATGGGTTGGTGGTGACCATAGATAGTGGCCCGTTGTGTTTCTGTGTTACCATTAGCCTTATGATTAGGCATGGTAGGGTGTCAAAAACCTCTCGAAGGTTATCTGCTATGGTTGAGTATGCGATGTGATTTTAGGGCGCGTTAAGGATTATGTACGTCATGAGCTATACTATGTCTTGAACCGTGTACTCGAGAATGGGGTCTGGACGAAAACATAGTGGATGGGAGCATAATAATCATCGACCCAACATCCTTTAAAAATTGTGGACATAAATGATTTTGGGAGGATCCCTCTCCTGGTGGAGCGTTGTTGGTAGGCTTCATGGTGCTTTGTAGCTTTGAAAGCTTATTTAACACCTCCTATGTGCTATCCCTAGCGGGATGCTGAACCACGTTCCTTATTGAGATTCGATAGTTGAGTTACGGGTGCGTAAGCTCAGAGGTGTGTTTCAGTGGGTTAATAGTGAAGTTGCAGGTGTGTTGGTTTTGGTTACGGTTCTAGTGTGTAACGAGTGTAAATCATTTGAGAATCCCATGGGAGTAAAGGATTGTGGTTTTGATTGTTATCAGTATGGTTAGTAGATCGTGTTCGGGAACAGTGTTTGGTGAGTGTAGGCCTGGAGGAAGCTATGGTGTGAGTAGTATCAGATCTTTTGCAAGATGATGTCGTCATTTTAGTGTTCCCCCTATAAGTGCTAAGTGCATGGAATTTGAGAAATCGTGGTAGGTGTTGATGGGGGGGTTGTGTTGTTTAGCCGTTGGGAGTTGTGTTAATGCAATGCAACCTTGTAAGGAGAAGCCTTGGGATAATGTGAGTGTGTAGTGTTATGCCTTTATGGATACCCAGTGATGGACTTGTGGATGTGCGAGACGCGTTGTTTGGGTGTAGAGAAGTTAATGGTATTCAAGATGTATGAACGGGGTTTGAACTTGAGAACTTAGTGTAACAAGTGGTACAATTATCGTGATTAGGGTTGACAACATTTGTATGCTAGTAGCAGATGTTAACTCAAGGACAGATGGATAGTGTTTTCTTGACCCGAGTACTTGATGGGTACCTAGAATATGATATGTTGAGTGAAAGCTTCTAGTTGACCTTTTCTTTTCTCTAGGCAGAGTAAGAGTTAACTGGTAGACAGTTTTCCTGTGTGAACTGTTTTATCCTTGTTGGATGTGAATTTTGTGACCTTTGATTGATTCTTGGTTTAGAAGATTTCTGAAAGGATGAAAATCCCCATGGATTGTATACCCTTGTTGTGATCCTTAGGGTTATGCCTTATGAGCTTGTACCACTACGATCGGGTGGTTATAGGACTGATTTCTCGTGGTTTCCTGGTGAAGAGTTGGTTGTTCTAATCTATGAGTGTGAGTGTTCGGGTTGTGTCCTTTAAGATATCGAGTTTGTAAACCTAGAGTGCCTGTCCCTTTCTCTAATGGAGAAGCTAGTGTTGAGATTTAGAACCTATGTCTACATAGGCTAGATGAAGGTTGTTTGACAGATATATATAATCGGTGTTTTGGTTTGTGCGATAATGTTGATATCCTTAGTTCTTGTTAGAATGAGATTTGTGCTGAAATTTTTGTGACCGTGTTGTTCACCTTGTGTGACCTTCGTAGTCCTTCATGAGTTTTAATTGGCATTTGTTGGTGTTTGGAGTTACTTAGTTATCACAACGTTGATGATCGGTTACCATTCATGGTAAGAATACAAGTCGTGTGCAGTCAAGTTTGAGATTATTAGGAAAATGTGGTTTAAAGATGAGTCACAAGGAATCTAATCTTGAAACCTTTCGTCGATGTGGCCTCTTAGAGTCCACTAATGTGTCCATGGTCGAGCGTAAAAGTCTGGTTTGTATAGAGGAGGGTTATGATCCCGTTAGCTACTGTGACGCTGCGTGGTAGCTTAATGTTGGTGCGTTGAAACAATAAAGGTATGAGTACGAACAACAAAAAAGCAAGATAAGGGTATGCGAATCGAGTTAGGTGGTTCTCTGTGGTCAGTTTCGAGTGAACAGAGTACCTTGATGAATTATGTATGAAATAGGGCTATCAGGTACAAGGGGTGAATCTTGGTTGGTTACTTAGTGGGAAAGGTATGAAAGAGTTAGGTAACGTTGGTGAGGGATCAGAGAATCATGTGTCGTTTCTACCTAATAGAAAATTGTTATACGTGTGGTATGGATGCAAAAAAAAGATATGAGTATATATGCAAGTACTAACGAACAGTGTGGTTAATGACTATTTAGAATTCAATGATTGCCCAATTGTGAAATGCCGCGAATGCAAGGGACAAACGTACGTGTCGAGTGTGGGCTAAATTCGAATGGGATCAGTGCTATTAATTATAAGATGAATGATCGATTGACGGTCAAAAAGTTAATTGTGAAATGTGGGATTACGGATGCTCATGATGACGTAGTGTGGGACGTGGTTGGATTTGTGTAGAAAAGTGTGTGCCAGTGGGAGGTTTTATCTGTATGGTGCGTTTGGTCCTAGTGAATCAGTGAGTTCATGTGACTGTATGGATTTGAATGGCTATGATGCCGGGGTGGTAACATCGATTGTATGAAACCTTGGCCTTGATGATGATGTGACACCTAGCGTTTTCGAGATATGAGAGTTGTGGTTTGTGAGCAAGGAACTGGTTGAGGATTAGTAGAGGGTGAATGTTTAGATGAAATGTTTGCAAATCATGAAAAGAAAATGTGTTCTTCAGAGTTTTTGATGATCTGAGTGAGTTCCTTTCTTTGGAACCAGGTGTTTGTTGTTTTTGCTCGGGAATGAGCATCTCATCAGCTTAAGTGATAGCATTTCTGACATACGTGGAAGGATGATGTGGCTTCGAGTTTTGTTGTCATTAGTTGACTGTGAAGGCTTGAATAAGATGGTGGGTATGACACGTACAAATCCTTGTGTGCAATGTTAGAGTTTTACGATGTGTGTTTGTTCTTACGGGTGTAGTCCACTGTGTGCATTTTGGTATGGGGATGAGCTAGTTTACGGCAGTTCGAATAAGATTACAGTCTTTACAAATAGAACTGGAATGTATTTAAAACCAATTTCGATTGTGGATTAATCTTGTGCTATACGTTTAATCGCTTGGAATGGTCACGTCCGGTGTGGGTTGTGTTTCAGTACCTTAGTGGTGTGGGTTGGATCTCGGTCCGACGACGTTAGGATAACCCTTGTGTTAGTAAGACCGTTTGTGCGAAGTCAATCAGCATGGATGTTTATCATTCAAAAACATGTTCGTGTGGCGCGATATCAGTTTTGGGAGTGTTGACATCTTTACCGTTAGAGAGTGTTGCAGAGCTTTGTCAAAGATTGTTGGTAATCGACATAAAGGCAGTTGACCCGAGTTTTATTTTGAGGATTTATTTAAAACTTATTTTGAGACCTCCGGTGGAATTGGAGAAAGTGCTAATTTTGAGAGAGAATTAAAACTTTAATTATGTAATGATGGATGATGAGGACCATAGGTTTAGTAATGCATGAGAACATCGTTGTGAAGTGTTTGGCAGTTTAGTTTTTGCATCTTTTGTTCAGATCTTCACCCAGTGCTTGCCGCTCGAACGGTGGGGATCCTATTTGAATGAATAGGTGGCAGAGAGTTCGAGTAAATGGGGATCGCTCGAGCGATGGGGCGTCCGCTCGAGTGAATTATCGGCGAGTAGCTTATAAGTGCACGTTTTAACATTTGATTTTCATTCTTTCCTCCTTTCTCTCTCTCCAAAGCATGAGTGGTGACCTAGGGTTTGGGTTTGCGTGATGTTTGGGGCTCTCCTTGCACCCCAAGGATGTATTTCTTGTCGGTCTCCTGAGTGAGCATCCTTTGGAAGTTGAAGCTACGCGTTGGAAACTTCCTTGGCATCGTTCGGTTGGTGACTCATGATGATAGAACTAGCTAGAACCTTGGATCTTGAGTTTTGGACGTCTAAGAGGTAGAATCTAAGTCTATTCTTGATCATTGTATGTATATGTGTTGTACTTTTATTGATTTTACTTAAAAGCATGAAGAACACGTGTTTTTAAAGCCCTAGGGTTGGGTTTGATGTTAAATAAGGATGGATCTTGAACGTTTGTATGATTTGAAGTAGATATAGCTTGATATTATCGTTAGAGAACAATCAACATGTGATTTTGGAAAGTTAGGATTCATTTTGAGTTAAAGTCATGAAAATTTGGGGGGTTTCGGGTCGTTGGATTTCACCGTTGAAATTGGATGAATTTTTTGACCATTAGGAGTTGTATTTACCTAATTATATATGAATGTTTATCTAATTCTACCATACATGAAAACCTATGGGTGTTGGGATAGGGATTTTGCTTAAATCCATTGAATTGACAAGTATAATGATGAAAGATGTTGATTGGGGGTTTTAAGCTAATTAAACTCGGATAATGTGAAGTTCATGAAATTGAGAATGTATTGTTGGAGGCAAGACTGGCAAGATCTTTATTTTTGCAAACTATTTTCTTAAAAAAAAAAAATTGGACGGGCAAATGCCAAAACAGGCTCTAGAAAAAACTTTTGATAACGAACAATCAAAATAAAACCCGTGTATCCGAAGTTAATTAGAAAAATACATTTTTACCAGTTGAATCTTCAACTATGATTTGAATCTAAGTTGAACACCTGTCAGATCTTCTACTGTATTCTCTTATGCGATTCCCAAACGTAATGTGAGCTACGAACTATCGAGAACTCAGACCGGCAAAACCTGGACAGCTTTAGTCTTAAAAGACAAGTTATGAAACTGGTTCAGATTACCCGCATATTTATAGGGTTACAGCAAGGACCTAGGGAGTAATTATAAATAAGACTTATAGTGGAACACAGACACGTATAAGCGATTTTCGCAATTAAGCAAGCCTCGTAGCGTTATCTGCAATTTTGAAAAACTAGCAGTGGTTTCTTCAATTTCTATAAAACACTAAATTATAGTTCACACCACTAAAGAACTATAATTGCACTTTGACCCATAATCTCAAGACCATCTAGCATTGAGCTCCTATTATTAAATGCTTACCATTTCTCCCCACGTTAAGATTCTTGATACCCGTCAATTAAACATAATTACTGATAATTTAATTTAATCGGTATCTTGGTATTCTTCAAACCCTTTCGCTTAACTTATTTGACCGCCGGATAATTAAATTCACCTACAGGGTTTGGCTTGGTCAAAACTTCTAAGCTTCCTTAGGGGGTGACATCAATCCCGATCTTTCGGGACGTGAATTCCGTCAATAATTAATGATCACCATATACATAATACTGCTGCCTAACTCACCAGGAATATAGACCCATATAAGATCGCACATTCTAATGAATCAAAACAACGAATATTAAATATATGCAAATTAATAATTATTTCAGGATTTAGAGGATAAGAACTATTCATAATAACCTTGGGGTGTGAATTAATTTATATAGTCAGTGTAAAATTAAGGACCTCAAATGTCCCGTTCAATACACACAAAATGTACTAGCACAGAGAGTCGAAACAATAGACGACGCTATTATCTACTCCCCGTAACCAAGACAGGTTTACTAAAACTATGTGGTACAGTTGTACCGATGGTATGTCCATTTCCATCTAAACTGTGAACATAAAACTTATATTCTGCAAGGACCTAAAATCTGATTTTCTGTGTATATGCCGTACTCTATATACCAAATTAAATAATATAAAGAATATTGAACATTCATGCGTAACAAAGAAATGATATACACACATTGCTTATAAAGATTCTCATAAAATAAAAAAATTAATTTTATTAAAATAAAATTAAATTCTAAAAGCATGGATTTCAGCATACCAACCCTAATAATCTCCCACTTATACTCAAAACTATGGATATGAGAGAGTTGATTTGAAGGTTTGAAGTATTTAAAACCAGTGCTCAAAGGCTCTATTTATATGCCAAAAATTCGTACTAGCCGTTGGGCCAAATAAAGAAATGTCAAACTAGCCGTTAAGCACAAAATTCAAAAAATAGCTAGTTCGGTCGACTGAACTTGACTACAGTCGACTGGATCAAGTGATCAGTCAACTGGACCGCGACTACTCAATTTTCCCGACTTCAAACTACCATAACACCTTCATCCGGACTCCGAATAGGGTCATTCTTGTGTTCAAATTAAAGCCCCAGATGTCTACTTTTCAATGGTTCGAACATCATAGAAAAATTCATTTTTTACAAAAAGTTATGACCAACATACCGAAGGTATGTCAATTTTCTTCACACAAATTTTGCATATTTTTGGCCGGACTCCTTTTGAAACAATTTAAAACATATTTTATACTTTGAAAATAATTTGTTATGAAATGTTTAACCAACCTATGGTCCATCTAAGGTCTCCTATGAGCTTTCACAGATATAACCAATGGCATGTGAACTTACATAGGTCCTAGTGCATTTACACTTAGAAAATCTTCAAGTCCTTCAAGTTCTTTTCTTGTCTTCTTGGTCTTTCTCTTGCTCCATGGATCTTAGCTGCTTGAATATAATTTTCATGCTTCATGGCTTACATTTTTCTTTCTCAATTGTGCTTGTGCCATTGAAGTCCTGTGAACACACTCAATTTACACAATTAGAAGCTTTGATTTGCTATCATCAAAATAGGTTGAAACCTAGTTAGGTCAACAAAGGATCTATAAGGTTATCTCATGATGTAAGCTCTATGTTTGACTGAAATCTAAGTCTGTGTACCCTAAAGGAACGAAACTGTCTGCCTGGTAAATCAACATATAATCCTTAGTCCTTTTTAGGTACTTGATTATATTTTTTTACCGCAGTCTAATGCTTCTGCCTTGGGTTAGACTGATATCTATTAACCATGCCAACAGCAAAGTAGATATTGGGTCTAGTGCAAAACAAAGAATACATGAGACTTTCTACTGCCTAAGCATAAGGAACTGCCTTTATCCTCTCTATCTCATCAGGTGTCATTAGACATTGATCCTTGGATAGAGTGATTCCATACCTGAAAGGGAGAAATCCTTTCTTGGAATCCTGCATGCTAAAACGAGCAAGGATATCATCAATATGCTTTGCTTGCAATAAGCCCAACGTTCTTTGTTTTCGATCTTACATAAGCCTAATCTGAAAGATGTGACTAGTTTCTCTCAAGTCCTTCATATCGAACTTTTCAGATAATCATACTTTAATTGTAGATAATGCCTCTATATTATTTTCGATGAGCAAGATATCATCTACATAAAGTACTAGGAAAATCACCACGCTTCCGTCACGCTTCTTGTACACATAGGACTCATCCGGACTTTGATAAAAATCATAAGACTTAATGGCTTTGTAACACCTTGGTCCGGACCCTAGTAGTAACCACCTAGATTATAACAACCCAGCTCAAACCATAGTATTAGTGACGAATAGACGGTGAGAACTTAGGTCGCTACATGAATAGAAGAAACTCTAATTAGCCCAAAAACCCTAATTTGACCCGAAAATCTTAAAAAGACCAAATACTCAGAGACAAAGCCCTAACACTTAGAAAAGTTTCGGGACAGCTTAAATTAAGTAAATAAAATAAAATATTAAATTAAAAATCAAAAATTCCCATAACTAAGGTAAAATGACCATTTTGCCCCTAGTACAGTAAAAAGTTCTAAAAATTTAAAATTTGACACATGGACACCCTAAATTAGATATTTAAATACAATTAAGTAATAAAAGACAAAATAACATCAAAAAATAACAAAAATGCCCTTAGTGGCCGGCCACATTGGAGTTTGTGCCCAAAAAGTAACTTTTTGCCTTTTTGAGCTTAAAAAATGAGAAAAAAGTTTTATAAATTAAGTATTATTATAGCCCAAGACATTTTATACAAGTAATATATATAATAATATAATAATATAGTTCAACAAAAGCAAACAAATAATTATTTAAAGTCTCTATATAATAAATAAGTCAAAAAGTCAATTCTAGTCAAACTAGCTTAATTTAGCTTAAAAACCTATACTTATTTAATTAATTACTATCAAAATTATGATAAATCATGGAAAGACTAAAGTTATTATAAATACATTAATATAATAGATTTTAGTAGGTTTAGGTACAGAAAATTATTATTTTATACATTTATATTCACAAAAATGTACTAAAATACAATTTAAAATCCTAATTAATTACCAAAACAGCTTTTTAGTCTCCCAAACAGACCCCAGCTGAAACCCCATCTGCAAAATCTAATATATATCTCTCTCAAATAACTCCCACCACCCCATAAAACCAATAGAGACCAAGAAAAATTCAAATTTTAAACTTCTCCTATATACATATTCGGCTGAGAGAGTGAGAGAGTGAGGGACCAAAATTCTCTACGTGTTTTAAAAGAAGAAGGAGAGAAGAAGAAAGAAGGAAGAAAGAGGAAGGAGGAAAGGATCAAGTAAGGAGCAGTGAAGCTAAGTCTATTTCTTCTTCAACCATTTGAGCATTAAATAAGGTAAGAAACTCTCTTAAACCTTCTGATATTATCCCCCCAAGATACCCCTAAATCCATCTCTATAACAAACCCTAAGAAGATAAAACAAGAAATGAGTCAAAAAGGCGTCGTAGGAATGATTTAGAGACTGTTTATGTATGAGTATACTTTGTATGTATTTGCATGTGTGTATCTTTGAGTTTTATGACCTAAACATGTTCTGGAGTTTTGGTTTATGTGAGTTTATAACATGCATGCAAATAAAATATGTCAAAAATGTGCACAACATAAGCTAAGCAACCAAAATCCTAAGTAGACTGATTTTCTGAACTTACTCACTTTCTGCCACCTACTTTAAATAATCATAACTAAATGTAAAAAAATGTTCCTAAAGTGATTTTTGTGTCCAGATCTATATTTTGGAGTTATCTTTCATAAAAAATTGGTTTGAAGTAATTTAGTTGGGTAGAACTCCAGATATCACATTTTTTCCAAAGAGTGTCAGATCTTGACCACTCTGAGTTGCAGACCTAAAAAACTGAAGTTAGAATGAGAACCGAGCTTAGGTTGAAACAGAAAACTTGTAGAGGATACATTTATTTTTTTGGCCACCAAAAATGAGCTAAAAATATGAAGTCTTGATGGGTCAAAACACTTCCCAAAGTCACTATTGAGGTTCAGTGACTGACAGATCTCTCTGTCACACATTTTTGTGAGACCTAAAACCTAACTTTTTAGAGACCAAATCAAGAAGTGTTAAACATGAACTTTGTAGCTGACATATCAAACTAATTACTAAGAAAAACTCAGCCCGAAATACCCTCGGATGATACCCTAAACGTTTTAAACATTCTATGTTAAAAACACACTCTGCAAACGCTTTTTAGGCTGATTGAACCCTCTTTATAAATTGGCGAAAATCTCAAACTTTTTACAAATAACTTTCCCTAACTCAAAACATGAAACTTGTAGGGGATATCTTAAACTAGAATCTCACTAAAAATCAGAGCCATATCCTATGAATTGATGCCCCAAAAAAGTGTCCAACAGAGGCTCAATTCTTATATAATTCTCCGTAAACTGCTGAACCGTTTTTACTAAAACAAAATAAATGACCTTTTTACTTTAGGAATTGTTCTTGGTGATAAATATGAATGTTATAGAAAATATTTTTATATAATTGGTGTTAAAATTTCAGAAACTAAATCAATATCTAACTGCTTTGAAACGCTGTTACAACTTTAAAACTAACAATTAAACTTGTACCTAAAATTAGATAACTGTTTGAATGGTGCGTTACTTATGAGACTTGAGTGTGTGAACCTTATATGAACTTTGTGAGTAATTAGTGCATAAAAATGATGCCTTTGATTAAATGAACTCATGCTAATGGTTCGATTCTATGTCGCTTAAATTGTGGTTATTCTTCGCATGATTATACTCTATGCTTTAGTGATTGTACCTTCTGCTTTAAAGACTTGTACTTTGTGCTATATTAGTTTATACGTCATGCCATGTTTAGTTTCATACCATACTATTGTTAAGTTGTACTTCAAGATACGAGTTGTTGTACCATAAGCATC